>JAWPHD010021917.1:0-26753 GCA_037043455.1 Cyrtodaria siliqua
TGTGATCTGCCAAGCTTGCTCAAATGGTCACATTTGGTCCGCCCCGGGGGTCACAGTTTTACATAGAGTTATATAGGGAAGATCTTTAAAAAGCTTCTCAGAAACCGCTTTTGATCAATTTTGACCAACTTCAAATGGATTGAAGTGAATGTTTTTCAAGATTGTTAAAATTAGGTCAGTGCGACATCCAAGATGGGTGCCATAGCCAGAAATATTTCAATAACTTCTTGTACATAGGGAACTAGTGCTGTGGGTTCTAGTCCCACTTATTTCATTTTTTTTTTCACTTCTTTTTTTGTCTCGCCTTTTCGAAGAAAAAAAGAGACATAGGTGTTGCTTTTCCGGCGGCAGCGACGAAGACGAAGACGAAGGCGTCAACAGTCAAGTTTTGCGTTTAGGTCATTTTCTCACAAACTGAATGCACTAGACCTTTCAAACTTTGCTTATAGTTGTATCTTAGGTGGTACATCGCAATGTGATAAAGTAAATGTGAAATTGACCTTGACCCTCCAAGCAAAGGGAAGATAACTTAATAATTTTTACGTTCAACTTTTGCGTTTAGGTCACTTTTTCACGGACTGTATGCACTAGACCTTTCAAACTTTGCTTATAGTTGTATCTTGGGTGGTAGTGTACATCGCAATGTGACAAAGCAAATGTGGAAGTGACCTTTACCCTCCAAGCAAAGTGCAGATAACTTAATATTTTTTATGTATTTAGGTCACTTTTTCACGAACTGTATGCACTAGACCTTTCAAACTTTGCTGATAGTTGTACCTTGGGTGGAACATTGCAACGTGAAAAAGCAAATGTGGAAGTGACCTTGACCTTCCACGCAAAGGGCAGATAACTTGATAATTTTTACGTTCAACTTTTGTGTTTAGATCACTTTTTCACAAATTGTATGCACTAGACCTTTCAAACTTTGTTTATAGTTGTATCTTGGATGGTACATCGCAACGTGACAAAGCAAATGTGGATGTGACCTTGACCTTTCAAGCAAAGGGCAGATAATCTTATAATTCCTTCAACTTTTGTGTTTAGGTCACTTTTTCACAAAGTGTATTCATTAAGACCTTTCAAACTTTGCTTATAGTTGTATTTTGAATGGTACATTGCAACATCACAAAGCAAATGTGGATGTGACCTTGACGCTCCAAGCAAGGGGCAGATAACTTAATAATTTTTACCTTCAACATTTGCGTTTAGGTCACTTCTTCACAAACTTTATGCATTACACCTTTCAAACTTCACTTATAGTTGTATCACAATGTGTCAAAAAGCAAATGTATGTGACCTTCACAATCCAAACAAAGGGCAGATAACTTAAATTGTTACATTTATATCGTTTTCTCATGAACTATAATTATGCACTGGATGCTTTAAACCTAGTTTATAGCTTAATCTTTAGAAGACAAAACATTCTATTTTGACATGTTGTGTCTTGGACAGTGCATCTTTTTGGAGTTTTGGATTTCATCTATGATCTTGTCCTACTTTTTGGTGCTGGTGAGATATTTTGTTTATTTTATTTTCGCAAATGCTCTTAAACGTCCTCTCATCGAACTAAACTCCATTGTTTTTAGTTACTGAAATGTTTATAAACTTTCGTTTAAGCATCATTTATCTTTTATTTACTTTCGTTTAAGCATCATTTATCTTTTATTTTTAAGTCTAGCCCCCGGTTAGGCGAAACGTGAATCCGCGGATTTCTTGTTTTTAGCTCTACTGGTAGAGCTTATGGGATGCCGAGTTGTCCGTCGTCCGTCCGTCGTTAACTTTTGTCTCGTTAAGACGATAGAGCCTTCATTTTTCATCCGATCTTTACCAAATTTTAACAGGTTGTTAGTATCAATGAAAGCTCGGACAAGTTCAACGGAGTTATGGTCCTTGATTTAGTTAAAAATGCTATATTGCTATATTTTTCCTTGTTAAGACGATAGGGCCTTTATTTTTCATCCTATCTTTACCAAACTCTGCCACACTGTTAATATCAATGAAAGCTCGGACAAGTTCGAAAACCAGCCATATCTGACCAGTAACAGCAGAGTTGTGGCCCTTGATTTAGTTAAAAATGCTATATTTTGCCTCGTTAAGACGATAGGGGCTTCATTGTTCATCCTATCTTTACCAAACTTTATCAGATTGCTAATGTCATTGAAAGCTCGAACAAGTTCAAAAACCTGCCATATCAGACCAGTAACAGCAGAGTTGTGGCCCTTGATTTAGTTAAAAATGCTACATTTTGCCTCGTTAAGACGATAGGGGCTTCATTGTTCATCCAATCTTTACCAAACTTGATCAGATGGTTAATATCAATGACAGCTTGGACAAGTGTGAAAACCAGCCATATCGGACTACTAACAGCGGAGTTTTGGCCCTTGATTTAGTTAAAAATGCTATATTTTGCCTCGTTAAGACTATAGGGGCTTCATTGTTCATCCGATCTTTACCAAACTTTATCAGATTGTTAATATCAATGAAAGCTTGGACAAGTTCGAAAACCATTCATATCGGACCAGTAATATCGGAGTTATGGCCCTTGATTTAGTTCAAAATGATATATTTTGCCTTGTTAAGACGATAGGGCCTTCATTTTTTATCCGATCTTTACCAGACTTTATCAGATTGTTAATGTCTATGAAAGCTTGGTCAAGTTCGAAAACCAGCCAGATCGGACCAGTAACAGTGGAGTTGTGAATCTTGATTTTGTTAAAAATGCTATAATTTGCCTCGTCATACGATAGGGCCTTCATTTTGCATCTGATCTTTGCCAAACTTTACCAGATTTTATGACTGTATTTTTAAAAATTTTATTATTATTTTTTTTTTATTTTATTTTTTTTTTTAATATTTTTTTTTAATTTTGTTTAATTTCATTATTATTTTTTTTAGCTGTATGTTGGACTAGTCGGACCAGTTACAGGAGTTATGGCTCTTGATTTAGTTAAAAATGCTATATTTTGCGTCGTTAATACAGTATGCCCTTCATTTTTCATCTGATCTTTACCAAACTTTACCAGATTCTTTAGTTATGGCCCTTGATTTAGTTAAAAAGCTGTTTTTTGCCAGAAACTTTCAAAAAAAACGTAAATGGCACTCACTCTCTTCATTGATGTTATAAGAGCCATGTTAGCCGGTAGAGCGTCCACAGGCCCTCTTGGGCCTCTTGTTTAAATTGTTAGCATGGGGTCATGGGTTTAAATTCCGGTTGTGGGTGTTGTGTTTTTCACTTGTAAAAAAAAGTATTAAAGGGAATTTAATGATGAAACCCTTTGAAATAAGTTTCGTGAAATTAGATCCTATTTAGCATGCTGTATTGTGCACGACGTGGTTGACGTCATTGTATATATATATATGATTTGTCAGTTATGTTAAAGTATTGAACCTGGACACAACGTGTTATAAATCCTCACCCTATTTTGATAATAAAGAGCCAATTTAGCTTGTAGAGCATCCACATACCCTCATGGGCCTCTTGTTCTTTATTATTATTAATGATCGCTAACCCCTGGACTATCGTGTTTGCTAATTTGAAGTCCCTGGGGTCAAAGATGGCCGCCCCCTGTGTCCAAAGTTTGTATTTAGAGATTTTGCATGTTTTTACATAGACTTACATAGGGTAAAACTTAAAACATCTTCAGTCAGCAGTTGCCAGGGGACACTTTTTCATCATTGCGAAGATCCTCAGATGATCAATTCACAGGGCTATTTTGGCCCTCGTGTCTTTCAGTTTATACTATAAATCCTACTTGTTCGTTCTTACCATTTATAAATTATTTGTGTGTGAGTGTGTGTGTGTGTCTCTCTCTTGCTCTCTCTTGTTCTCTCAGTTGCATAAAATGTGTTTGTATGTGGACTGTAAGCCTTAACTTTAGCCATATATTGTTTTAGTAAGGTTTATCTGATTGTCAACAAATCTCTTTCTCTTACAGGTAGATAATCTGTGTGAAGGGATGTGTCTACCATCCAGTATTACTGTATACTTTACACAGGTGAGTGTATTTACCTGCACCTCATACTGACTCCCTTACCCAGGTGAGTGTATTTACCTGCACCTCATACTGACTGCCTTACCCATGCAAGTGTATTTACCTGCACCTCATACATACTACCTTACACAGGTGAGTGTATTTACCTGCACCTCATACTGACTCCCTTACCCAGGTGAATGTATTTACCTGCACCTCATACATACTACGTTACACAGGTGAGTGTATTTACCTGTATCTCATGCAGACTGCCATAGCCAGGTGAGTATGTTTACCTGTACCTCATATAGACTGCCTTACCCAGGTGAATGTATTTACCTCTGCCTCATACTGACTGCCTTGCACAGGTGAGTGTATTTACCTGCACCTTATACAGACTTCCTTACCTCATAAGGACTGCCTTACCCAGGTGAGTGTATTTACCTGCACCTCATACAGACTACCTTACCCATGTGAGTGTATTTACCTCACCTCATATGGACTGCCTTACACTGGTGAGTGTATTTACCTGCACCTCATATGGACTTGTACATACCATCATACTGTGATGTGAGTCATTTTAACTATTGAGGAAAGAAAGATAACTCTCGCAGTAAATACAGTCAATATAACTCTGTACATAACACCAAACAGTGATGAGAGTCATTTTAACTATGAAGGAAAGAAAGATAACTCTAATAGTAAATACAGTCAATAAAACTCTGTACATACCACCATACAGTGATGAGAGTCGTTTTACTATGAAGGAAAGAGAGATAACTCTAACAGTCAGTACAGTCAATAGAACTCTGTACATACCACCATACAGTGATGAGAGTCGTTTTAACTATGAAGGAAAGAAAGATAACTCTAACAGTAAATACAGTCAATATAACTCCATACATACCACCATACAGTGATGAGAGTCGTTTTACTATGAAGGAAAGAAAGATAACTCTAACAGTCAATACAGTCAATAGAACTCTGTACATACCACCATACAGTGAATAGAGTCGTTTTAACTATGAAGGAAAGAAAGATAACTCTAACAGTAAATACAGTTAATAGAACTCCGTACATAACACCATACAGTGATGGGAGTCGTTTTAACTATGAAGGAAAGAAAGATAACTCTCGCAGTAAATACAGTCAATAGAAACTATGTACATAACACCAAACAGTGATGTGGGTCATTTTAACTATGAAGGAAAGAAAGATAACTCTAACAGTAAATACAGTCAATATAACTCCATACATACCACCATACAGTGATGTGGATCATTTTAACTATGAAGGAAAGAAAGATAACTCTAAGTAATAGATCTCTAACAGCCAATAGAACTCTGTGCATACCACCATACAGTGGAGTAATAGATTGAGTGTGATCTCATCTCGTTGGTTCATTTAAACATCAAAATGGCCGTATCTCATTGAGATGTTTAAATCAACCAACAAGATGAGACCATACTTTATTTGTTTCTTAGCATGTCGATTTCATCTGACTGTCATACTTCAACTTCTGATAACTGGTACTTAGAGTACACCAGTCATTCTGACAGGTGTTATTTTCAATTAAATGATTTGCAAAGGAAATGTTGGCGACCATGATACAACAGTAAGTACAATCTATATAGCTCCATACATAACACCATACAGTGATGCGAGTCATTTTAACCAGGCAGGAAAGAAAGATACCTGTAAGTACAGTGATATACTCAACATAGTTATCCTGAGGAAGTGTTTTGCTGAAAGGCAATTTCTCATGCGTTTTTTTCTTTGTCCATTTCAGGGTTTGGTTCTATGTGCCCAGACAAACAGTTACATCGATATTGTAGATTCGATTTGTCAAAGATGTCCCAGCTTATTAGTTTCTATTTTGGTAAGGTACTTCTGTTATTATGTCTGCCCCCAAGAAGTGGAGGAGACATATTGTTTTTGCTGTGTCCATCTGTCTGTCTGTCACAAATGTTGTCGCTGCTACTCCTCATAAACCGCTTGTTGGATTTCGCCGAAAATTTACAGGAAGCATTGGTATCATGTCTAGTTGTGCATATCACGTTCATGTTCCCGTGCTGTTGATTGTCAGGTTGATGACTATTTCATTACAGGTAAATGTGGAGGTGGTCAACCCCTTTATTCAACTTTCCATACATGACCAGTCATCTTCTACAGATCCTCAGGTTTATGACTATTTCATGTATATTACAGGTCAATGTGGAGGCTGCCAACCCCTTTATTCAGCTGATCAGGAACGACCAGTCATCTGTACTAGGAAGTCTTCTACAATTACTCAGGTTTATAATTATTGTGTTATCTGAATCCGGTATTTCAGTGAATCGGAGTCTTATCCTCCGAGCCTTTAAAGAACCATAGAGATTACATTTAATGATTAGGACCATCTTCCTCAGCGGATTATGTATATTTAACATGGTTCTTTTCTAACCATTACTCCTTAAATGTAACGTTTTTGGACAGATGAAATCCCAAGGAGTTGTGTGAAATAAAACCTTTATGAGATTTTTTTGTCAAGCCCGTTTACAGATCTCGACTGTATGTCAGTTCTCTGCTATGACATGCATATACTGTTTCTTTCTTGCAAGATTTTCATCAAACTTCACCAGAATGTTCCTAATATGCATCAGAAGTTTGGATCACTGTGACCTACTTTCAACAAAATATAGTTCACGTCCGCTCTCCGCTATGACATGCGTATCTTACTTCTTGCAGGATTTTTACCAAACTTCATAACAGTGTGTCTCATACTTTCGCCGAATATAGGTCATCCCATCTCCTCTACAACATGCATCCCCAATTGTTAATGACAATAATTACCTTAATATGTAAGGAACGAATATCTCTTGAGATTGACATTGGTGTTGGTCAAATAAAAAATCTGGACTTCTTCATAATAGGGCCCGACATGTTGACCGTGGCCTTCTAGTATTATAAAGCTTTGTCTGATACGGGTTGCTGAAAATTGGTAAAATCAGCTAGTAAAGAAGTCGCGTTTGTTTCTAAACCAGCGAAATAGATTATCACCGAATAACAATGATAGTGAAAAATAATATTCAAAAGAAATTTTATACGCTTTCTATTGATATATGACTTATAAAAATTGGTAGAAAATTATTGAAAATATTAAAAATAAATCTCTATTTTTATATCCCCGCATGAGAGTTATATTGGGGTTTTCCGGATTTAGATTATCTGAAGAAGAAGAAATGGTGGTCACATATTGATCATAAAAACGGTCTTTCAGCATGAAAATATGCGGTCGTTGGTTACGTTAGACAGGTGGTCTCTTATTGCAGTATAAATTAATAACATATATCATCGGGAGGACCTCAAAGTGGTTGCTTACAGCAAGTGGGAGTTTAAGACAGGTGGTCATACAACCAGTTTTGACTGTACATGTAAACACAACAACCGTATTTGGGAATACAGCATTGTTTCATAACCATATAGTATCATAATCCGGTTTTGTCTCTCTCTCTGACATACCATTAGATATGGACAGAGTGGTTGTTAAGAAAATTAAATGGTTATATAGATTCTATTAAAGAAGAATTACACATACACTGATATGAAGTATCAAGGTGCATACATGAAATTGTTACACCGTGTTGTTGCCAGGGTAGAATACAACCACTAGAAATCTCGCTAGAGGCAAAGGGGTAGGACCCCACTTCATGTTCATTTTGTCATTTTTTTATCATGCTCGTTCAAGGTTTTCTATGCAAATGTGGAAACATGTCTCCATCGTAAATGGAGTGTCTACAATAGAATTTGCAGCAACTCTGCAGTTCTGCAGGTTAGAAGGTTCTAGGCCCATTCTCCATATTTTATCTAGATGTAAATGGAGGATCAGCCTGGCATGTTCATCCCTGTTAGGCACCATATAACCTTTCTTGTGTTGGTGTGCCGTAAAACCCTATTCAGTTAAAAAAACAAGTTATATGAAACAAGCATAAACTATACACTTTGATATGATGTAACAAGGTTCATACATGCAAATGGTTTATGAAACAAGCATAAACTGTACATTTTGTTATGATGTAACAAGGTTCATAAATGAAGTTGTTTTATGGAACAAGCATAAACTATACACTTTGCTTTGGTATGATGTCACAAGGTTCATAAATGAAGTTGTTTTATGAAACAAACATAAACTGTACACTTCGATATGATGTAACAAGGTTCATAAATGAATTTGTTTTATGAAGCAAGCATAAACTGTACACTTTGATGTCATGTAACAAGGTTCATAAATGAAGTTGTTTTATGAAACGAGCATAAACTGTTCACTTTGCTTTGGTATGATGTCACAAGGTTCATAAATGAAGTTGTTTCATGAAACAAGCATAAACTGTACACTTTGATATGATGTAACAAGGTTCATAAATGAAGTTGTTTTATGAAACAAGCATAAACTGTACACTTTGATGTCATGTAACCAGGTTCATAAATGAAGTTGTTTTATGAAACAAGCAAAAACTGTACACTTTGATATGATGTAACAAGGTTCAAAAATGAAAATGTTTTATGACACAAGCATAAACTGCTCACTTCCATATAATTCATCAAGATTAAGAGGCATTTTTCAGATGTTATGACATTCCTTGTTTAACAATTGTATACTTTTTATTTTTCAGTAAGAACACATTTAGCCCCATACAAGATCCCTGGCTGTGTGCTTGTGTTATCTTTAGTCAGATGTTAAGTGGAACATATAGGTAAGTAGCCCCATACAAGATCCCTTACTGTGTGCTTCTGTTATCTTTAGTCAGATGTTGAGTGGAATATATAGGTAGGTAGCCCCATACAAGATTGCCGGCTGTGCACGTGTGTTATCTTTAGTCAGATGTTGAGTGGATCGTATAGGTAGGTAGCCCCATACGGGATCCCTGGCTGTGTGAGTGTGTTATCTTAAGTCAGATGTTGAGTGGATCATATAGGTAGGTAGCCCCATACAAGATACCTGGCTGTGTGCGTTTGTTATCTTAAGTCTGATGTTGAGTGGAACATATACACTACTCAACTTTTATAATCGGTCACCCAGGTTTTTTGAAAAGAACACGAATACGGAATCACATATATATATTTTATTAAGTTTATTAACAAGGTTTTAGTCCAATCAAGGCAGATTAAGTTTTATAAATCGATAGCGATATTTGTTAAACGACGCCAGTTAAAATTTCAAATGAAAATATGTTTTATTATAAAATATATAATTCTTTGAAAAGTGACCCGATTATGAAAGTTGAGTAGTGTAGGTAGGTAGCCCCAGACAAGATCCCTGACTGTGTGCTTGTGTTATCTTAAGTCAGATGTTGAGTGGAACATATAGGTAGGTAGCCCCATACAAGATCCCTGGTTGTGTGCTTGTGTTATCTTTAGTCAGATGTTGAGTGGAACATATAGTTAGGTAGCCCCATACAAGATCCCTGGCTGTGTGCTTGTGTTATCTTTAGTCAGATGTTGAGTGGAACATATAGGTAGTTAGCCCCATACAAGATCCCCGACTGTGTTTGTGTTATCTTAAGTCAGATGTTGAGTGGAACATATAGGTAGGTAGCCCCATACAAGATCGCCGACTGTGTGTTTGTGTTATCTTAAGTCAGATGTTGAGTGGAACATATAGGTAGGTAGCCCCATACAAGAAAGATCGCTGGCTATGTGCTTGTGTTATCGTTAGTCAGATGTTGAGTGAAACATATAGGTAGGTAGCCCTATACAAGATCCCTAGCTGTATGCTTTGTTAAGTCAGATGTTGAGTGGAACCTATAGGTAGGTAGCCCTATACAATACGTATGGCTGTGCTTGTGCTATCTTTAGTCTGAGTGGGGTGTGTGTGTTTTATTAGTCCCCCGGGGACATTAGTCCCCCACCGGGCCCGGGGGACTATAGGTTTGCCCCCTGTCCGTCCGTCTGTCCTTCCGAAATGCTTGTCCGGGCCATAATTTCAATACTATAAGACTTTGAGATACCAAATTTGGTATGTGGATACATCTTGGGATAGCGGTGTGTCGCGTACCAAAAAAAAGGTCACTGTGACCTTGACCTGTGACCTCTGTCATAGAAAATGCTTGTCCGGACCGTATTTTCAATACTATAACACTTAGAGATACCAAACTTGATGTTTGAATACATCTTGGGATAGCGGTGTGTCGCATACCAAAATAAAGTCACAGTGACCTTGACCTGTGACCTCTGTCATAGAAAATGTTCCGAAAATGCTTGTCCAGGCCATATTTTCAATACTATAAGACTGAGATACCTAACTTGGTATGTGGATACATCTTGGGATAGTGGTGTGTCGCCTTGACCTGTGACCTCTATCATAGAAAATGCTTGTCCGGAACGTATTTTCAATATTATAACACTTAAGAGATACCAAACTTGGTATGTGAATACATCTTGGGATAACGGTGTGTCGCATATCAAAATAAGGTCATTGTGACCTTGACCTGTGACCTCTGTCATAGAAAATGCTTGTCCCGACAGTATTTTCAATACTATAACACTTAGAGATACCAAACTTGGTATATGACATCTTGGGATAGTGATGTGTCGCGTACCAAAATAAGGTCATTGTGACCTTGACCTGTGACCTCTGTCATACAAAATGCTTGTCCGGACCGTATTTTCAATACTATAACACTTAGAGATACCAAACTTAGTATGTGAATACATCTTGGGATAGCGGTGTGTCGCGTACCAAAATAAGGTCAATGTGACCTTGACCTGTGACCTCTGTCATAGAAAATGCTTGTCCGGACTGTATTTTCAATACTATAACACAGACACCAAGCTTGGTATGTAAATACATCTTGGGATAGCAGTATGTCGCTTACCAAAATAAAGTCATTGTGTCCTTGACCTTGATCTTTGACCTCCATCATAGAAAATGTCTGGAAAATGTTTGTCTGGGCGGTGGGGGACTATGGATTGCCCTGCAATTCTTGATGCTTTTGTTTAGACAGGTGTTGACCAGGTCAAAGTCATACTGGTACTTGATTGAAAAGTTCAACTTATGGTTAAGAAGTTTTCCCTGTCTTTTCCAACACATTATATCGTGAATACTTTGCAACAGATTGCTTTGAATTATTCACACAGTTGTTACATATCAGCATTACTTGTTCAGCCATACCATTTTTCTTTGACATTAACTTTCTGTTCATGGTCAGATTTGTAGTATATGATTTTCACTGTCTCAATATGAGCATCAGTCATTTCATGACATTATCACAGAGTTATATGCAAAAGTTTGTGGGTTTTTTCATGGAATTTTCATGTTCTGTTTTTTGCAGGAATATGGTACCAGCTGTTCATGATTTTTACAGGAACTTTGATAAAACTCTTACTGAACAGGTATTGAAACATGTTTTATATAGCCTTGCTATTTATTAATTGATTCAAATTAAATCTGCCGTTATGTGTTGCTAATAAACTTGTATATGTCCCGATACCTGTGTCCAATGTCTCAGTTTTGTGTCTAATCCACTTGAAGAGAGCTCAATTAACTTAGCAATCAGTTTGGTGTCTGAGTTTATGTGCTTCGGCAAAAACTTATTTGCTTCAAACATCTTATTTCATCTAGCCGGTTATAGATTGACTGTGTGTGTGTAAGGATTATAGTCCCTCCACCTACGACAGGCGTCCTACCTGACGATTATAGGCACAATGTCTGGACTTTTATCTGTGTGTTGTTGTGTGATGTGATGATATGAAGCAGCGAACTCAATGGTTTCTTTATAGTGCTGCCACACTGGAATACCACGCCGTAGTAAACATGATACCCCCACCCGCCAGTCACATTATTCTGACACTGGTCAATCAGTCGCAGCACTACCCATTATTTGCTCGTCAGGCAAGGGTTACAAGTGACTACTCCATTTTTAAAGTCTTTGGTATGACGCGGTCAGGGGACTCGAACCCACGACCTCCCGAATGCAAGGCAGACGCTATAACCACTACACCACAATGCTTCGGTGTTATAGATTGACTTTATCTGTGTGTCGCTTTTATAGACATGGTGTGCCAACTATTTCATAACTGACCTACTTAATCTGAAATAAAGGTAATTTTCAGTTTCAAAAACTCAAATACTGTATTGTGTATCTTGAAAGTAATATAGACAAAACTGCATCTGTATGTTTTTTCAATCGGACATGGTGTGTCTATCATTTTTGTCACTGACCTACTTTATCCAAATTATAGGTTATTACCAAGTTTTGGGACAACTCGTTTATCTCATCTTCTGGGATATGGATGAAACTTTATAAACATCTTTCAGTTGTTTCATCCCTGTGACCTAATATTAAATATAGGTCACTACAAACTATAAGTTCAAACAGACAAGTAACTAACTGTATTTGGCATGATTTAAGATATAAACCATAACTGTATTTGCCATGAACAGTTGAATGTAAGTGCTCTTATTTGTATTCCAGATTTGTACCAAATATGCTGAAATACTGCTGCTACATCTCACTCAGGCTGAACATTTTGCTGAACCTCAGGTAAACAAAATAAAATAAAATGTACTTAATACTAAAGAAAACAGTTTAACCAATAATATATAACCAAATATATTCATTAATAAACATTGCTTAAGGTATTAATCAGTGTTAACTTTACGGAAATTCTCGTATTTCAGGATGCTAAAAGTACATGGGACAGAAGTATATTAGATATTCTGTACAACTGAATAAAATGTGCATACTAATTGTTAACATTGAGAATTGATTAAAAAAAAGTACTGAGAGGCATAGGATGGCAGATGGATGCTGGTGGTGGAGTCAGATCAACAACTCATTTCTGGGTAGGATCAGTAGTGTATACCTACTGCCATTCGTAAGAATCAACACTTTTTCACAAGTCGAGCTCCCAGTGTGATTCTAACTGCAGTGAGTAGCAAGAAGATTTCAAACTTAGCGACTTTACCCTCTCGACCACGGAGACCTGGCATTCTTTTAAAAAGATCTCATGAAGAGTTGATTGCTTACTTGTTGCTTTATTATCTTTGGGTCGATAATTATGGTAATTATTTCAAAATTTGGACACTGTTTTTAATATTTATTGACAAATACATTTAAACATATGTACTGATACAGTATTTATTACATACAAAGCATGGTCATAGCACAAAAGAAAGAAGGAAATTGTCTTTTTCTTTGTTCATTTATAACTTCCCTCATTTTAATCATATCTATCATCCTGAAAATCTCAAAACTAAAAAATATAGCATACAAAACATGTACCAGTGAAAATACAGGCTAAACAAGGTTTTAATTATTGGTAAATACAGAATTGATGAAACGAAACAAGAGGCTAAATGAAATAACACAGAGCCAGAAATTAAATTAAAATTGTTAGGATCATCATTTCATAAACCAATAAAATGCTATTTGTGTGGCGAAAATCGCATAGAACATAGAATATTTTGTTTCTAACTGCTTCCCTAGTCTACAGGCTGCTCCCTAATCTGATTAGTCATATTTTGTATCTCAGACTGCTTCCCTGGTCTACAGGCTGCTCCCTAATCTGATTAGTCATATTTTGTATCTCAGACTGCTTCCCTGGTCTACAGGCTGCTCCCTAATCTGATTAGTCATATTTTGTATTTCAGACTGCTTCCCTAGTCTACAGGCTGCTCCCTAATCTGATTAGTCATATTTTGTATCTCAGACTGCTTCCCTGGTCTACAGGCTGCTCCCTAATCTGATTAGTCATATTTTGTATTTCAGACTGCTTCCCTGGTCTACAGGCTGCTCCCTAATCTGATTATTCATATTTTGTGTTTCATACTGCTACCCTGGTCTACAGGCTGCTCCCTAATCTGATTATTCATATTTTTGTTTCAGACTGCTACCCTGGTCTACAAACAGATCCCTAATCTGATACAGGCCTGCCAACATTTTTAACACCGTCAAAATCCTGAGATTTTTAAAATTTAAGATTTAAAATGTGCGAAGAACATTTTAAATGGAAATTTGTAGCTTGCGCAATTTTTTTAAAGCGCAAATTTAAATTATTTATGAAATTAATACAAGTTGATGAATTGTTTGATAGTTATAGAAAATAATAAAATTAGCATAGTAATTTGATTACAAAGACTTGGTTTAGTTTCTACCACAGCTGTTTTTTTATGAAAATGCACTTACTTTTTCTACACAAATGCGTGCTAAATGCAAATATAAAGTCAACTCTTATACAAATTATAATCATCCTACACAGCAGCAGCTGTTATAGGGGTACCACACACAAGTAGTTGCTATTTCCTCACACTTGCTATTTCAGTTAGGTTGACCAATTAAAGAAATCACAGATATTGTTGCATTACACATGTCGTTATGCCACTGAAGGAACTAATTATGTCCTTAGGTGTTAATTGTATATTCAGTCAGTGCATTACACGGATGACCCCGACTGATTTGACACCTGTATATATTCCTCTGACTAGGGAGCGTAACAGAAACAATTCGGGAAATAACTGATAAACTGTGAAAGTAATGCTGTTAAATCATTAACATTTTGTTTAGGTGGAAAATCTGGAGATTGTACACTTAAATTTGGAGATCCGGAGAGTGACTGAAAAATCCAGAAAATCCTGATTTTATCCGGAGTTTTGGCAGCCCTGCTGAGAAGTCATATTTTGTGTTTCAGACTGCGTCTCTAGTCTACAGGCTACAGTTAGCCCTGCATGGACTGTTGTCTGGGGAACATGCAGCAGCTATTGTCAATCATTTACTTAGTGATACACTGGATGAGAGAACAAGAAATTGTGTGAACAAACCAGTCTTGGAGTTAAGGACTTTGACACTTTTAAGGTGACCAAAAACTAGTTTTAGTATCTTGGATTTCGGGTCAATCAACTTTTCAAACGTACGGAACAGTTTAGCATAATTTATCTTGAATAATCTTTATATAAATGGCTGTTTAACTAAATTTCAAAAAATCAACAAAGTATTAGAATCAGTTACTTATCAGTTCTATTAAAATGATTTTATGAATTATAATCAGCAGAGTACATTTAATTATATATATAACTGATAGTCTGCAGATTATAATTGATTATTGGTCAGTTATATTAAAGTGATTATATATGATTATAACCTTATAATTGCCTCGTTTCAATGATTGCGTGTCATATCTACAGATTCAAGACATTAATACCTACCCAAGTCTAAATTGCTGGCATGTACAGTGCAAACAAATATATTTTAATTGACGGCGTACTGTTTTTTAGTATTTCAAGTATATTACTTAAGGAGAAACTGTTTAATCACGATACATGTATGTGACATGTTTATTGCATATTTATTGTTTTCTTGAATAAAACAGATATCTGAGAGACCATAAAGAAAAACCTTTTATTGCAAAAAAGATGGACCTATACTGCCTGACAGGACTTCTCCGTGGAATTATTGCAATTGGGAAACTCTTTGATAATGGAGACATTGATTCACACACTGTACAGGTAAGTATAGCTGCTGCTCCAGGGGTATATATATAGAGTGAAACTCTTTGATAATGGAGACATTGATTCACACACTGTACAGGTAAGTATAGCTGCTTCTCCAGGGGTATATAGAGATAGGGAAACTCTGTGTTAATGGAGACATTGATTCACACACTGTACATGTAAGTATAGCTGCGTCTCCAGGGGTATTAAGAGATAGGGAAACTCTGTGTTAATGAAGACATTGATTCACACACTGTACATGTAAGTATAGCTGCTTCTCCAGGGGTATATAGGTGTAGCGCACCCATTGCAACACAGGAAGTGTAGGCCTGGGGTAGTTGCTTAATGGCGGTTAATAAATAATTCTCATTTCTTTTTGTAAAAAAATGCATTTTCACTAATTTAAAGTGCTATTTTTGGTTTATATCACATTGTTGATCTATTTGTTACATTTTTCAAGCATTGTCATGTTAAAATTGTGAGTTTTTATTTATTTTTGGTTATATGAAAATGAGTGTATGAATACAATATTTTGGCATCTCGGTGTTTATGTTTTTAAAGGGAGCATTCATTCATGAGACAAGTTCTTTCTTAGAAGATACATGACCCCCATTTTTTGGTGCATTTTTTGGCAGCATATGTGTCATTTGTGAGGAGAATGTAAGTTATTCATTTTTAATTTGGACCCAGATATGAATGTCAACATTGCATTTAAATTTTAATTCACACAACTCAATGCAACAATCAATGGGCGTGTTACACCTATAGAGATAGGGAAACTCTTTGATAATGGAGACATTGATTCACACACTGTACAGGAAGTATAGCTGCTTCTCCAGGGGTATATGGAGATAGGGAAACTGATAATGGAGACATTGATTCACACACTGTACAGGCAGCTTAGGGAAACTGATAATGGAGACATTGATTCACACACTGTACAGGAAGTAAAGCTGCTTCTCCAGGGGTATATAGAGATAGGGAAGCTGATAATGGAGACATTGATTCACACACTGTACAGGAAGTAAAGCTGCTTCTCCAAGGGTATATAGAGATAGGGAAACTGATAATGGAGACATTGATTCACACACTGTACAGGAAGTAAAGCTGCTTCTCCAGGGGTATATAGAAATAGGGAAGCTGATAATGGAGACATTGATTCACACAGTGTACATGTTAGTATAGTTGCCTCTCCAGGGTTATATAGAGATAGGGAAACTGATAATGGAGACATTGATTCACACACTATACAGGTCTTTGTAGTCAAGTATGACAATTTAATTAAAAAGAAACTGAAAATGAAAGTTGTTTCTCTCAAACTGTTTGACACAGAATTGAAATGTTAATAGTTATTCACACAATAATATTTTCTATATTCCAGGCATTCCCATTAACAGAGATAACCTCCACCAGAGGATATGTCACTTTACTATATTCCAGACACTCCCATTAACAGAGATAACTTCCATCATGGGATATGTCACTTAACTATAATCCAGGCACGCCCATTAACAGAGATAACCTCCATCACGGGATATATCACTTTACTTTATTCCAGGCACTCCGATTAATAGAGATAACCTCCATCACGGGATATGTCACTTAACCATATTCCAGGCACGCCCATTAACAGAGATAACCTCCATCACGGGATATGTCACTTTACTATATTCCAGGCACGCCCATTAACAGAGATAACCTCCATCACGGGATATGTCACTTTACTATATTCCAGGCACTCCCATTAGCAGAGATAACCTCCATCACGGGATATGTCACAGAAGTGTTGAATGCTACTCCAAAATCTGTACTGAGGCAATTGGATCAGGTGAGTTTTCTTATTGTGTTTTACGGCCTGCCACAATACAAGCATGAAGTGGCAATATTTGATAAGTTTGTTATTATTTGGACTGCCAAGACCCTTTTTGAGTTTGGTGTCTGTTGGTCAACAACGACCATAATACATTCTCATATCAGGTACAATTTACATGTAACCTAGTCGATATAATTATAAATCAGCAACACAAGTGTTCAGAACACTTGGTCCAAGCTTTGGATAATCATGATGATACCAGTTGTTTGGTGAAAATGTTTGAAATTGTCTTTCATGAGTTTCTGTTTAATATTGAATTTATTAAGGACATTTCTTAAGGTTTATGCGCATTTTGTTTTGCCCATACATATCTAAAAGCAACTTGACTGTCCTCCTTGAATGCTACTTTCCCTGTCCGATCTTTTTATATTTCTTGGTTCACAAATAACATATTGTTTCTATATGTTATGTATTTTTCACTGGTTTTCATATTTATCATTCTTTCAGTTCTGATTGCACACCCAGCTGAAAGGAAAATACTAAGGGATGATCAGGCCTTCATTTGCATATTTATTACATTGGTATATTACGATATTTATGTCATGGCTTTATTACTCTCCCACATCGGAAGCTGAGGGATGATCATGCCTTCATTTGCATATTTATTACATTGGTATATTACGATACTTACGTCATGGCTTTATTACTCTCCCACATCGGAAGCTGAGGGATGATCATGCCTTCATTTGCATATTTATTACATTAGTATATTACGATACTTACGTCATGGCTTTATTACACTCCCACATACAAGTTATGGGCTAGTTAATATCTCTAATATTACACTACAGTATATACAGTGGTTGTTTGGTATTTGCAGGAGATGGTGATGGAATGTGGACCTGGTGTAGCAGATGCTGTCGTTCAGGCAATTATGTCCCATGAATGAATTGTGATATTACAAAATACCCACAAAGATGAACTGTGATATTACGATATACCCACAAGGATGAACTGGGATATTACAATACACGCACAGGGATGAACTGTGATATTGCAAAATACCCACAAGGATGAACTGAAATATTAAAATACACTTGACAGTGATAAACTGTGATATTACAATATACCCACAAGGATGAACTGGGATATTACAATACACTCACAGGGATAAACTGATATTGCAAAATACCCACAAGCTTAGGATGAACTGGAATATTAAAATACACTTGACAGTGATAAACTGTGATATTACAATATACCCACAAGGATGAACTGGGATATTACAATTCACTCGCAGGGATAAACTGATATTGCAAAATACCCACAAGCTTAGGATGAACTGGAATATTAAAATACACTTGACAGTGATAAACTGTGATATTACAATATACCCACAAGGATGAACTGGGATATTACAATACACTCACAGGGATAAACTGATATTGCAAAATACCCACAAGGAAGAACTGGAATATTAAAATACACTTGACAGTGATAAACTGTGATATTACAATATACCCACAAGGATGAACTGGGATATTACAAAACACTCACAGGGATGAACTGTGATATTGCAATGTCTTGAACTGGGATATTACAGTATACACACTGTTTTATTACCCGGGGTCTTGTGATTATATGCCCATATTGTGGTGTCCGTCTGTCTTATACGCCCATAGGGACATTATGTCGTAGCATTGTCCGTCCATTTGTCTGTCCGTTAACTTTTACCTGACAAATGATTGTGGCTATTAACTTTCAAAATATAAGGTCTACAACAATGAAACTTTGTACACTTTTTCAGCATGATCCATTGAATACATCTTATAAAGGCCCAAAACTCCGTTAGTCATATTTTTAGCTCTACTGGCCAAAGACCTACAGAGCCTATATGATGGTGAGTTGTCTGTTAACTTTTACCTCGTTGATATGATATTGACTTAATTTTTCATCCAATCTTTACCAAACTTTACCAGATTGTTAATATCAATGAAAGCTTGAACAAATTCGAAAACCGGCCAGATTGGACCAGTAATAGCGGAGTTATGCCCTTGATTTAGTAAAAAATGCTATATTTTGCGCCTTCGTTTTTCATCTTATCTTTACCAAATTTTAACAGATTACCCTATATTAATGAAAGCTTGGACAGTTCGAAAAAAGAGCGATATCGGAGCAGTGACACTGGAGTTTTAGCTCTTGATTTAGTTGAAAATGCTGTATTTTGCCTTGTTAAGACGATAGGCCCTTTATTTTTCATCCGATTTTTACCGGATTGTTAATATCAATGACAGCTCAGATAATTCGAAAACCAGCCAGGTCAGAGTAGTTATACCAGATTTATGGCCCTTGGTTTTCTTAGTATGCTATATTTAAAAATATGCAGTCCATCTGTCCATAATGGCTGCCATTCCTAAATGAGAGCAAATATTTTCCTTGTATTTTGTATATATAGTGCATATGATCCAAGTCAGGGCAGCAAGGTCTCGGATTTTGACTCTGCCCAATGGAAACCCCTAGGGGCTAATAGGGTAAAAAATCACAAAAAATGCATATCTTGTCCAAATGTGAATGGATTTGATTCTAATTTGATTTGGTCATATAGGTACTCCAGGCACAACATATACAAAACGGGTTTTGTCCTTCTGCTTATAGGGGCCCCTCTGCAGGGGTACAATTTGGGGAGCTTGCAGTAGTTTACTATCACAGAGTTTTGGCCTTGTGATGCTAACTTACTCTATAGCCTTTGAGATTTCAAGTTCTTGTGTGTTGTATTTCTTAGATAAAGATTAAGGATGTGGAGATGCACAATTTTGTTTTCATATTTTGAAAAAATGCATATCTTGTCCAAATATGAATGCCTTTGGTTCTAATTTGGTATGGTCATTTAGGGACTTGAGGCACAACATTTATAAAATGAGTTTTGTCCTCATGACTTAAGGGGCCCCTCTACAGGGAACTTGAGGAGCTTGCAGTAATTCACTTAATATTACAGAGTTTCGTTCTTATGACACTCGCTCCTTCTATACCCTTTAAGTTCTTGTATTGTGTTTTTCTTAGGTAGGATGTGTAGATGCACAATAATGTCTCAGATTTTGACTTCACCCACTGGGGCCCCTAGGGGTTAATCGGGTCAAAAATCACAAAGAAAATGCTTATCTTGTCCAAATACGATTGGTTATGATTCAAATTTGTTATACAACTTGGGGAACTTGCAGTAATTTACTATTACAGAGTTTCCATGTGTGGTTTATTTCTTAGTTAAGGATGTGCAGATGCACAATAATTTTTTCGTATTTTGGCTCCATCTGCTGGAGCCCGCAAGGGGTAATCGGATAAAAAACACAAAACTTGCACATCTTGTCCAAATGTGAATGCGTTTGAGTCTAATTTGGTATGGTCATTTAGGGACTCGAGGCACAACATATATAAAACAGGTTTTGTCCTCCTGCATAAGCCGGCCCCTCTACATAGGTATAACTTGGGGAACTTGCAGTAATTTGTATGTTTTAATCTTGTCTTTTACAAGTGATTGTGGGTAATAATTGTCAAAGTATTAGGTTTATAACAGTGAAACTTTGTCCACATCTTCAGCATGCTCTACTGCTTGCTTATATACCCTGTATGGCGCTGTGGACGCTCTACTGCTTGCTTATATACCCTGTGTGGTGCTGTGGATGCTCCACTGCTTGCTTATATACCCTGTGTGGTGCTGTGTATGCTCTACTGCTTGCTTATATACCCTGTGTGGCACTGTGTATGCTCTACTGCATGCTTATACACCCTGTGTGGTGCTGTGGACGCTCCACTGCTTGCTTATATACCCTGTGTGGCACTGTGTATGCTCTACTGCTTGCTTATATACCCTGTGTGGTGCTGTGGACGCTCCACTGCTTGCCTATATACCCTGTGTGGCACTGTGTATGCTCTATTGCTTGCTTATATACCCTGTGTGGCGCTGTGTATGCTCTACTGCTTGCTTATACACCCTATGGCACTGTGGTCGCTCTACTGTTTGCTTATATACCCTGTGTGGCGCTGTGGATGCTCCACTGCTTGCTTATACACCCTATGTGGCGATGTGTATGCTCGACTGCTTGCTTATATACCCTGTGTGGCGCTGTGGACGTGTATGCTCTACTGCTTGCTTATATACCCTGTGTGGCGCTGTGGATGCTCCACTGCTTGCTTATACACCCTATGTGGCACTGTGTATGCTCGACTGCTTGCTTATATACCCTGTGTGGCGCTGTGGACGTGTATGCTCTACTGCTTGCTTATATACCCTATGTGGCACTGTGTATGCTATACTGCTTGCTTATATACCCTGTGTGGCACTGTGTATGCTCTACTGCTTGCTTATATACCCTGTGTGGTGCTGTGGACGCTCCACTGCTTGCTTATAAACCCTGTGTGGCGCTGTGGATGCTCCACTGCTTGATTATACACCCTACGTGGCACTGTGTATGCTCGACTGCTTGCTTATATACCCTGTGTGGCGCTGTGGACGCTCCACTGCTTGCTTATACAACCTATGTGGCACTGTGTATGCTCTACTGCTTGCTTATATACCCTGTGTGGCGCTGTGGACGCTCCACTGCTTGCTTATAAACCCTGTGTGGCGCTGTGGATGCTCCACTGCTTGCTTATATACCCTGTGTGGCGCTGTGGACGCTCCACTGCTTGCTTATGTACCCTGTTTGGCACTGTGGACGCTCCACCACTGCTTGCTTATATACCCTGTGTGGCGCTGTGGACGCTCCACTGCTTGCTTATATACCCTATGTGGCACTGTGTATGCTCTACTGCTTGCTTATATACCCTGTGTGGCGCTGTGGACGCTCCACTGGTTGCTTATATACCCTATGTGGCACTGTGTATGCTCTACTGGTTGCTTATATACCCTGTGTGGCGCTGTGGACGCTCCACTGGTTGCTTATAAACCCTGTGTGGCGCTGTGGACGCTCCACTGGTTGCTTATGTACCCTGTGTGGCGCTGTGTATGCTCTACTGCTTGCTTATACACCCTGTACGGTGCTGTGGACGCTCTACTGCTTGCTTATATACCCTGTGTGGTGCTGTGGACGCTCTACTGCTTGCTTATATACCCTGTGTGGCGCTGTGTGCTCCACTACTTGCTTATATACCCTGTGTGGCACTTTGGATGCTCAACTGCTTGCTTATACACCCTGTATGGCGCAGTGGACGCTCTACTGCTTGCTTATATACCCTGTGTGGTGCTGTGGACGCTCCACTGCTTGCTTATAAACCCTGTGTGGCGCTGTGGATGCTCCACTGCTTGCTTATACACCCTATGTGGCACTGTGTATGCTCTACTGCTTGCTTATATACCATGTGTGGCGCTGTGGACGCTCCACTGCTTGCTTATACACCCTATGTGGCACTGTGTATGCTCTACTGCTTGCTTATATACCCTGTGTGGCGCTGTGGACGCTCCACTGCTTGCTTCTAAACCCTGTGTGGCTCTGTGGATGCTCAACTGCTTGCTTATATACCCTGTGTGGCGCTGTGGACGCTCCACTGCTTGCTTATGTACCCAGTTTGGCGCTGTGTATGCTCTACTGCTTGCTTATACACCCTATGGCGCTGTGGTCGCTCTACTGTTTGATTATATACCCTGTGTGGTGCTGTGGACGCACCACTGCTTGCTTATATACCCTGTGTGGTGCTGTGGATGCTCCACTGCTTGCTTATATACCCTGTGTGACGCTGTGGATGCTCCACTGCTTGCTTATATACCCTGTGTGGGCTCCACTGCTTGCTTATGTACCCTGTGTGGCACTGTGGACGCTCCACTGCTTGCTTATATATACTGTGTGGCAGTGTTGACGCTCCACTGCTTGCTGATATACCCTATGTGGCGCTGTGAACGCTCCAATGCTTGCTTATATACCTTGTGTGGCTCTGTTGACGATCTACTGTTTGCTTATATACCCTGAGTGGCGCTGTGGATGCTCCACTGCCTGCTTATATACCCTGTGTGGGCTCCACTGCTTGCTTATGTACCCTGTGTGGCACTGTGGACGCTCCACTGCTTGCTTATATATACTGTGTGGCAGTGTGGACGCTCCACTGCTTACTGATATACCCTTTGTGGCACTGTGAACGCTCTAATGCTTGCTTATATACCTTGTGTGGCTCTGTTGACGATCTACTGTTTGCTTATATACCCTGAGTGGCGCTGTGGATGCTCCACTGCCTGCTTATATACCCTGTTTGACGCTGTAGATGCTCCACTGCTTGCTTATATACCCTGTATGGAGCTGTATAGGCTCATCTGCTTGCTTATGCACCCTGTTGGCGCTCCACTGCTTGCTTATGCACCCTCTTCTAAAGGCGCTGTGGATGCTCCACTGCTTGCTTATATACACCGTGTGGCGCTGTGGATGCTCCACTACTTGCTTATATACCCTGGTGTGGACACTCCACTGCTTGCTTGTGTGGCGCTGTGGACGCTCCACTGCTTGCTTATGTGTGGCACTATATATGCTCATCTGCTTGCTTATGCACCCTATTAGGCACTGTTGATGCTCCACTGCTTGCGTATATACCCTGTGTGGTGCTGTGTACGCTCCACTGCTTGTTATGTACCCTGTGTGGCACTGTGGATGCTCCACTGCTTGCTTATATACCCTGTGTGGCGCTGTGTATGCTCCACTGCTTGCTTATGTACCCTGTATGACAGTGGACGCTCCATTGCTTACTTATATACCCTGTGTGGCGCTGTGTATGCTCTACTGCTTGCTTATACACCCTGTGTGGACGCTCCACTGCTTGCTTATACACCCTGTGTGACGCTGTGGACGCTCCATTGCTTACTTATATACCCTGTGTGGCGCTGTGTTTGCTCCACTGCTTGCTTATTTACCCTGTGTGAACGCTCCACTGCTTGCTTATTTACCCTGTGTGGACGCTCCACTGCTTGCTTATACACCCTGTGTGATGCTGTTGACGCTCCACTGTTTACTTATATACCCTGTGTGACGCTGTGGATGCTCCACTGCTTGCTTATACACCCTGTATGGACGCTCGACTGCTTGCTTATACACCCTGTGTGACGCTGTGGACGCTCCACTGCTTACTTATATACCCTGTGTGACAATGTGGACGCTCCACTGCTTATATACCCTGTGTAACGCTGTGGATGCTCCACTGCTTGCTTATACACCCTATGTGACGCTGTGGAAGCTCCACTGCTTACTTATATACCCTGTGTGGCGCTGTTTGTGCTCCACTGCTTGCTTATATACCCTGTATGGCGCTGTGGACGCTCTATTGCTTGCTTATATACCCTGTGTGGTGCTGTGGATGCTCCACTGCTTGCTTATACACCCTGTATGGTGCTGTGGACGCTCTACTGCTTGCTTATATACCCTGTGTAACGCTGTGGATGCTCCACTGCTTGCTTATACACCCTATGTGACGCTGTGGACACTCCACTGCTTACTTATATACCCTGTGTGGCGCTGTGTGTGCTCCATTGCTTACTTATATACCCTGTGTGAGGCTGTGTATGCTCCACTGCTTGCTTTTTTACCCTGTGTGCCGCTGTAGATGCTCCACTACTTACCCAGTGCGGCGAAGTTGACACTACTGCTTACGTATATACCCTATGTGAAGCTGTATACGCTTTACTGATTGCTTATATACCCTGTGTGGCGCTGTGGATGCACCACTGCTTGCTTATTATACCCTGTCAAGTCAAGTAAATATTATTTAAAATCGGCAAGACATATAAACAATCAACGTAAGCTACTGTACACACGATTAGCCTAATCTCATTTAAAACTATTGTAGCAGAAGATATCATGAATATTCATATGTATGGATATTGATCTTAAGATCTAGTATATCATTTTAAGGTATAAGAGACATTAAAATTAAAGAATGTATAAGATACATTAAAATCATAGCTCTAAGGTAATTATACAAATCAGGTTTAAAATGGTCATTTGAGAATTATAAAGTATTACAAATAGTGTGTTTTAAACTAACAGTACCAATTAAATATACTCTCATAGTCAGCATCAATGGAGATTGGGCGGTTCCTACCTGCCATATATGCCACCACTATTAAAGATTGTTAGTACAATTGACAATTATATGGCCTGATAAAAGCACATTGAAATAAACTAAAAACAAAAAAATATATTTGAGTTCATCACAAGTTTGACAATATATGATAAACACATCCATGACGCTATGAGGTAGGGCATGTGAGTCCCCACACTCATTTAGTCGTGGACTATTTATAAATGTATTATGTCAGCATAAGATACAAAATAAAAGAATAAAAATACCTAGGACTTGCATCTATTTAAAACAAATTAAAGCAATACAACAACGTGTGGACGGTCTTCCGCTTGCTTATATACCCTGTGAGGCGCTATGGACGGTCTTCCGCTTGCTTATATACCCTGTGAGGCACTGTGGACTGTCTTCAGCTTGCTTATATACCCTGTGAGGCGCTGTGGACGATCTTCTGCTTGCTTATATACCCTGTGAGGCGCTGTGGACGGTCTTCCGCTTGCTTATATACCCTGTGAGGCGCTGTGTATGGTCTTCTGCTGCTTATATTACCCTGTGAGGCGCTGTGGACGGTCTTCCGCTTGTTTATATACCCTGTGAGGCGCTGTGGACGGTCCTCCGCTTGCTTATATACCCTGTGAGGCGCTGTGGACGATCTTCCGCTTGCTTATATACCCTGTGAGGCGCTGTGGACGGTATTCCGCTTGCTTATATACCCTGTGAGGCGCTGTGTTCTATCTTCTGCTTGCTTATATACCCTGGGAGGCGCTGTGGACGATCTTCCGCTTGTTTATATACCCTGTGACCGGTGTGGACGGTCTTCCGCTTGCTTATATACCCTGTGAGGCGCTGTGGATGGTCTTCCACTTGCTTATATACCCTGTGAGGCTCTGTGGACGATCTTCCACTTGCTTATATACCCTGTGAGGCACTGTGGACGGTCTTCCGCTTGCTTATATACCCTGTGAGGCGCTGTGGACGATCTTCTGCTTGCTTATATACCCTGTGAGGCGCTGTGTATGGTCTTCTGCTGCTTATATTACCCTGTGAGGCGCTGTGGACGGTCTTCCGCTTGTTTATATACCCTGTGAGGCGCTGTGGACGGTCCTCCGCTTGCTTATATACCCTGTGAGGCGCTGTGGACGATCTTCTGCTTGCTTATATACCCTGTGAGGCGCTGTGGACGATCTTCCGCTTATATACCCTGTGAGGCGCTGTGGACGGTCTTCCGCTTGCTTATATACCCTGTGAGGCGCTGTGGACGATCTTCTGCTTGCTTATATACCCTGTGAAGCGCGGTGGACGATCTTCTGCTTGTTTATATACCCTGTGAAGCGCCGTGGACGATCTTCTGCTTGCTTATATTTATAACCAGCAATGTGCAGTGGACGCTCTACTGGATAACAGTGCTCTTTAAAATGTTGATAGTTCTTTATTGTTTTAAGAACAACTA
>JAWPHD010021918.1:0-26752 GCA_037043455.1 Cyrtodaria siliqua
ACGCATATTTTCAGTTCTTACGCATATATTCAGTTTTTACGCATATATATTCAATTCTTACGCATATATGTTCAGTTCTTACACATACATTCCGATCTTACGCATATATATTCAGTTCTTACGCATATATATTCAGTTCTTACACATGTATATTCAGCTCTTACACATATATATATTAAGTTCTTACACATATATATTCAGTTCTTACACATATATATTCCGTTCTACACCTATATATTCAGTTCTTACACATATATATATTCAGTTCTTACACATATATATTCCGTTCTTACGCATATATATTCCATTCTAACACATATATATTCAGTTCGTACACATATATATTCAGTTCTTACACATATATATTCCGTTCTTACACATATATATTCCGTTCTTACGCATATATATTCAGTTCTTACACATAGATATGCAGTTCTTACACAAATATATTCAGTTCTTACACATATATATTCAGTTCTTACGCAAATATATTCAGTTCTTACGCATATATATTCAGTTCTTTCGAATATATATTCAGTTCTTACGTATATATATTCAGTTCTGACGCATATATATTCAGTTCTTACACATATATATTCAGTTCTAACACATATATAGTCAGTTCTTACAAATCTATATTCCGTTCTTACGCATATATATTTAGTTCTTACACATATATATTCAGTTCTTACACAAATATATTCAGTTCTCACACATATATATTCCGTTCTTACTCATATATATTCCGTTCTAACGCATATATATTCAGTACTTACGCATATATATTCAGTTCTTACAGATATATATTCAGTTCTTACACAAATATATTCAGTTCTTACACATATATATTCAGTTCTTACGCATATATTCAGTTCTTACACATATATATTCAGTTCTTACACATATATATTCCGTTCTTACGCATATATATTCAGTTCTTACACATATATATTCAGTTCTTACACAAATATATTCAGTTCTTACACATATATATTCCGTTCTTAAGCATATATATTCAGTTCTTACACATATATATTCCTTTCTAACACATATATATTCAGTTCTTACACATATATATTCAGTTCTTACACATATATATGCAGTTCTTACACGAATATATTCAGTTATTACACATATATATTCAGTTCTTACGCATATATTCAGTTCTTACGCATATATTCAGTTCTTACGCATATATATTCAATTCTTACGCATATATGTTCAGTTCTTACACATATATTCCGATCTTACGCATATATATTCAGTTCTTACGCATATATATTTAGTCCTTACACATGTATATTCAGATCTTACACATATATATTCAGTTCTTACACATATATATTCCGTTCTTATGCATATATATTCAGTTTTTACACATATATATGCAGTTCTTACACAAATATATTCAGGTCTTACACATATATATTCAGTTCTTACGCATATATTCAGTTCTTACGCATGTATTCAGTTCTTACGCATATATATTCAATTCATACGCATATATGTTCAGTTCTTACACATATATTCCGATCTTACGCATATATATTCAGTTTTTACGCATATATATTCAGTTCTTACACATATATATTCAGCTCTTACACATATATATTCAGTTCTTACACATATATATTCAGTTCTTACACATATATATTCAGTTCTAACACATATATATTCAGTTCTTACACATATATATTCCGTTCTTACGCATATATATTCAGTTCTTACACATATATATTTCATTCTAACACATATATATTCAGTTCTTACACATATATATTCAGTTCTTACACATATATATTCAGTTCTTACACATATATATGCAGTTCTTACACAAATATATTCAGTTCTTACGCATACATATTCCGTTCTAACGCATATATATTCAGTACTTACGCATATATATTCAGTTCTTACAGATATATATTCAGTTCTTACACAAATATATTCAGTTCTTACACATATATATTCAGTTCTTACGCATATATTCAGTTCTTACACATATATATTCAGTTCTTACACATATATATTCCGTTCTTACGCATATATATTCAGTTCTTACACATATATATTCAGTTCTTACACAAATATATTCAGTTCTTACACATATATATTCCGTTCTTACGCATATATATTCAGTTCTTACACATATATATTCCTTTCTAACACATATATATTCAGTTTTTACACATATATATTCAGTTCTTACACATATATATTCAGTTCTTACACATATATATGCAGTTCTTACACAAATATATTCAGTTATTACACATATATATTCAGTTCTTACGCATATTTTCAGTTCTTACGCATATATTCAGTTCTTACGCATATATATTCAATTCTTACGCATATATGTTCAGTTCTTACACATACATTCCGATCTTACGCATATATATTCAGTTCTTACGCATATATATTCAGTTCTTACACATGTATATTCAGCTCTTACACATATATATATTAAGTTCTTACACATATATATTCAGTTCTTACACATATATATTCCGTTCTACACCTATATATTCAGTTCTTACACATATATATTCAGTTCTTACACATATATATTCCGTTCTTACGCATATATATTCCATTCTAACACATATATATTCAGTTCGTACACATATATATTCAGTTCTTACACATATATATTCCGTTCTTACACATATATATTCCGTTCTTACGCATATATATTCAGTTCTTACACATAGATATGCAGTTCTTACACAAATATATTCAGTTCTTACACATATATATTCAGTTCTTACGCAAATATATTCAGTTCTTACGCATATATATTCAGTTCTTTCGAATATATATTCAGTTCTTACGTATATATATTCAGTTCTGACGCATATATATTCAGTTCTTACACATATATATTCAGTTCTAACACATATATAGTCAGTTCTTACAAATCTATATTCCGTTCTTACGCATATATATTTAGTTCTTACACATATATATTCAGTTCTTACACAAATATATTCAGTTCTCACACATATATATTCCGTTCTTACTCATATATATTCCGTTCTAACGCATATATATTCAGTACTTACGCATATATATTCAGTTCTTACAGATATATATTCAGTTCTTACACAAATATATTCAGTTCTTACACATATATATTCAGTTCTTACGCATATATTCAGTTCTTACACATATATATTCAGTTCTTACACATATATATTCCGTTCTTACGCATATATATTCAGTTCTTACACATATATATTCAGTTCTTACACAAATATATTCAGTTCTTACACATATATATTCCGTTCTTAAGCATATATATTCAGTTCTTACACATATATATTCCTTTCTAACACATATATATTCAGTTCTTACACATATATATTCAGTTCTTACACATATATATGCAGTTCTTACACGAATATATTCAGTTATTACACATATATATTCAGTTCTTACGCATATATTCAGTTCTTACGCATATATTCAGTTCTTACGCATATATATTCAATTCTTACGCATATATGTTCAGTTCTTACACATATATTCCGATCTTACGCATATATATTCAGTTCTTACGCATATATATTTAGTCCTTACACATGTATATTCAGATCTTACACATATATATTCAGTTCTTACACATATATATTCCGTTCTTATGCATATATATTCAGTTTTTACACATATATATGCAGTTCTTACACAAATATATTCAGGTCTTACACATATATATTCAGTTCTTACGCATATATTCAGTTCTTACGCATATATTCAGTTCTTACGCATATATATTCAATTCATACGCATATATGTTCAGTTCTTACACATATATTCCGATCTTACGCATATATATTCAGTTTTTACGCATATATATTCAGTTCTTACACATATATATTCAGCTCTTACACATATATATTCAGTTCTTACACATATATATTCAGTTCTTACACATATATATTCAGTTCTAACACATATATATTCAGTTCTTACACATATATATTCCGTTCTTACGCATATATATTCAGTTCTTACACATATATATTTCATTCTAACACATATATATTCAGTTCTTACACATATATATTCAGTTCTTACACATATATATTCAGTTCTTACACATATATATGCAGTTCTTACACAAATATATTCAGTTCTTACGCATATATTCAGTTCTTACGCATATATTCAGTTCTTATGCATATATATTCAATTCTTACGCATATATGTTCAGTTCTTACACATATATTCCGATCTTACGCATATATATTCAGTTCTTACGCATATATATTCAGTTCTTACACATGTATATTCAGCTCTTACACATATATATTCAGTTCTTACACATATATATTCAGTTCTTACACATATATATTCCGTTCTTACGCATATATATTCAGTTCTTACACATATATATTCAGTTCTTACACATATATATTCAGTTCTTACGCATATATTCAGTTCTTACTCATATATTCAGTTCTTACACATATATATTCAGTTCTTACACATATATATTCAGTTCTCATACATATATATTCAGTTCTTACAAATATATATTCCGTTCTTACGCATATATATTCAGTTCTTACACATATATATTCAGTTCTTACACATATATATTCAGTTCTTACGCATTTATATTCCGTTCTTAAGCATATAAATTCAGTTCTTACTCATATATATTCAGTTATTACGCATATATATTCAGTTCTTACGCATATATATTCAGTTTTTACACATATATATTCAGTTCTTACACATATATATTCCGTTCTTACGCATATATATTTAATTCTTACACATATATATGCAGTTCTTACACAAATATATTCAGTTCTTACACATATATATTCAGTTTTTATGCATATATTCAGTTCTTACACATATATTCAGTTCTTACGCATATATATTCAATTCTTACGCATATATGTCCAGTTCTTACACATATATTCCGATCTTACGCATATATATTCAGTTCTTACGCATATATATTCAGTTCTTACACATATATATTTAGCTCTTACACATATATATTCAGTTCTAACACATATATATTCAGTTCTTACACATATATTCAGTTCTTACGCATATATATTCAATTCTTACGCATATATGTTCAGTTCTTACACATATATTCCGATCTTACGCATATATATTCAGTTCTTACGCATATATATTCAGTTCTTACACATATATATTCAGTTCTTACACATATATATTCCAATCTTACACATATATATTCCGTTCTTACACATATATATTCCGTTCTAACAGATATATATTCAGATCTTACACATATATATTCAGTTCTTACACATATATATTCCGTTCTTACGCATATATATTCAGTTCTTACACATATATATGCAGTTCTTACACAAATATGTTCAGTTCTTACACATATATATTCAGTTCTTACGAATATATTCCGTTCTTACACATATATTCAGTTTTTACGCATATATATTCAATTCTTACGCATATATGTTCAGATCTTACACATATATTCCGATCTTACGCATATATAGTCAGTTCTTACGCATATATATTTAGTACTAACACATATATATTCAGCTCTTACACATATATATTCAGTTCTTACACATATATATTCAGTTCTTACACATATATATTCAGTTCTAACACATAAATATACAGTTCTTACACATATATATTCAGTTCCTACACATATATATTCCTTTATTACGCATATATATTCAGTTCTTACACATATATATGCAGTTCTTACACAAATATATTCAGTTCTTACGCATATATATTCAGTTCTTACGCATATATTCAGTTCTTACGCATATATTCAGTTCTTACGCATATATTCAGTTCTTACGCATATATATTCAGCTCTTACACATATATATTCAGTTCTTACACATATATATTCAGTTCTTACGCAAATATATTCAGTTCTTACGCATATATATTCAGTTCTTTCGAATATATATTCAGTTCTTACGTATATATATTCAGTTCTGACGCATATATATTCAGTTCTTACACATATATATTCAGTTCTAACACATATATAGTCAGTTCTTACAAATCTATATTCCGTTCTTACGCATATATATTTAGTTCTTACACATATATATTCAGTTCTTACACAAATATATTCAGTTCTCACACATATATATTCCGTTCTTACTCATATATATTCCGTTCTAACGCATATATATTCAGTACTTACGCATATATATTCAGTTCTTACAGATATATATTCAGTTCTTACACAAATATATTCAGTTCTTACACATATATATTCAGTTCTTACGCATATATTCAGTTCTTACACATATATATTCAGTTCTTACACATATATATTCCGTTCTTACGCATATATATTCAGTTCTTACACATATATATTCAGTTCTTACACAAATATATTCAGTTCTTACACATATATATTCCGTTCTTAAGCATATATATTCAGTTCTTACACATATATATTCCTTTCTAACACATATATATTCAGTTCTTACACATATATATTCAGTTCTTACACATATATATGCAGTTCTTACACGAATATATTCAGTTATTACACATATATATTCAGTTCTTACGCATATATTCAGTTCTTACGCATATATTCAGTTCTTACGCATATATATTCAATTCTTACGCATATATGTTCAGTTCTTACACATATATTCCGATCTTACGCATATATATTCAGTTCTTACGCATATATATTTAGTCCTTACACATGTATATTCAGATCTTACACATATATATTCAGTTCTTACACATATATATTCCGTTCTTATGCATATATATTCAGTTTTTACACATATATATGCAGTTCTTACACAAATATATTCAGGTCTTACACATATATATTCAGTTCTTACGCATATATTCAGTTCTTACGCATATATTCAGTTCTTACGCATATATATTCAATTCATACGCATATATGTTCAGTTCTTACACATATATTCCGATCTTACGCATATATATTCAGTTTTTACGCATATATATTCAGTTCTTACACATATATATTCAGCTCTTACACATATATAATTCAGTTCTTACACATATATATTCAGTTCTTACACATATATATTCAGTTCTAACACATATATATTCAGTTCTTACACATATATATTCCGTTCTTACGCATATATATTCAGTTCTTACACATATATATTTCATTCTAACACATATATATTCAGTTCTTACACATATATATTCAGTTCTTACACATATATATTCAGTTCTTACACATATATATGCAGTTCTTACACAAATATATTCAGTTCTTACGCATATATTCAGTTCTTACGCATATATTCAGTTCTTATGCATATATATTCAATTCTTACGCATATATGTTCAGTTCTTACACATATATTCCGATCTTACGCATATATATTCAGTTCTTACGCATATATATTCAGTTCTTACACATGTATATTCAGCTCTTACACATATATATTCAGTTCTTACACATATATATTCAGTTCTTACACATATATATTCCGTTCTTACGCATATATATTCAGTTCTTACACATATATATTCAGTTCTTACACATATATATTCAGTTCTTACGCATATATTCAGTTCTTACTCATATATTCAGTTCTTACACATATATATTCAGTTCTTACACATATATATTCAGTTCTCATACATATATATTCAGTTCTTACAAATATATATTCCGTTCTTACGCATATATATTCAGTTCTTACACATATATATTCAGTTCTTACACATATATATTCAGTTCTTACGCATTTATATTCCGTTCTTAAGCATATAAATTCAGTTCTTACTCATATATATTCAGTTATTACGCATATATATTCAGTTCTTACGCATATATATTCAGTTTTTACACATATATATTCAGTTCTTACACATATATATTCCGTTCTTACGCATATATATTTAATTCTTACACATATATATGCAGTTCTTACACAAATATATTCAGTTCTTACACATATATATTCAGTTTTTATGCATATATTCAGTTCTTACACATATATTCAGTTCTTACGCATATATATTCAATTCTTACGCATATATGTCCAGTTCTTACACATATATTCCGATCTTACGCATATATATTCAGTTCTTACGCATATATATTCAGTTCTTACACATATATATTTAGCTCTTACACATATATATTCAGTTCTAACACATATATATTCAGTTCTTACACATATATTCAGTTCTTACGCATATATATTCAATTCTTACGCATATATGTTCAGTTCTTACACATATATTCCGATCTTACGCATATATATTCAGTTCTTACGCATATATATTCAGTTCTTACACATATATATTCAGTTCTTACACATATATATTCCAATCTTACACATATATATTCCGTTCTTACACATATATATTCCGTTCTAACAGATATATATTCAGATCTTACACATATATATTCAGTTCTTACACATATATATTCCGTTCTTACGCATATATATTCAGTTCTTACACATATATATGCAGTTCTTACACAAATATGTTCAGTTCTTACACATATATATTCAGTTCTTACGAATATATTCCGTTCTTACACATATATTCAGTTTTTACGCATATATATTCAATTCTTACGCATATATGTTCAGATCTTACACATATATTCCGATCTTACGCATATATAGTCAGTTCTTACGCATATATATTTAGTACTAACACATATATATTCAGCTCTTACACATATATATTCAGTTCTTACACATATATATTCAGTTCTTACACATATATATTCAGTTCTAACACATAAATATACAGTTCTTACACATATATATTCAGTTCCTACACATATATATTCCTTTATTACGCATATATATTCAGTTCTTACACATATATATGCAGTTCTTACACAAATATATTCAGTTCTTACGCATATATATTCAGTTCTTACGCATATATTCAGTTCTTACGCATATATTCAGTTCTTACGCATATATTCAGTTCTTACGCATATATATTCAGCTCTTACACATATATATTCAGTTCTTACACATATATATTCAGTTCTTACACATCTACATTCAGTTCTTATACATATATATTCCGTTCTTACACACATATATTTCGTTCTTACGCATATATTTTCCGTTCTTACGCCTATACATTCCGTTATAACACATATATATTCAGTTCTTACACATATATATTCAGTTCTTACACATATATATTCCGTTATTACACATATATATTCAGTTCTTATACATATATATTCAGTTCTTACACATATATATTCAGTTCTTACGCATATATATTCCGTTCTTACACATATATTTGCAGTTCTTACACATATATATTCAGTTCTTACACATATATTTTCAGTTCTTATACATATATATTCAGTTCTTACACATATATATACCGTTCTTACGCATATATATTCAGTTCTTACACATATATATGCAGTTCTTACACAAATATATTCAGTTCTTACACATATATATTCAGTTTTTACGCATATATTCAGTTCTTATACATATATTCCGATCTTACGCATATATATTCAGTTCTTACGCATATATATTGAGTTCTTACACATATATATTCAGCTCTTACACATATATATTCAGTTTTACGCATATATATTCAGTTCTTACACATATATATTTCGTTCTTACGCATATATATTCAGTTCTTACACAAATATATTCAGTTCTTACACATATATATTTCGTTCTTACGCATATATATTCCGTTCTAACGCATATATATTCAGTTCTTACGCATATATATTCAGTTCTTACGCATATATATTCAGTTCTTACACATATATATTTAGCTCTTACACATATATATTCAGTTCTTACACATATATATTCAGTTCTTATTCATATATATTCCGTTCTAACACATATATATTCAGTTCTTACACATATATATTCAGTTCTTACACATATATATTCCGTTCTTACGCATATATATTCAGTTTTTACACATATATATGCAGTTCTTACACAAATATATTCAGGTCTTACACATATATATTCAGTTCTTACGCATATATTCAGTTCTTACGCATATTCTCAGTTCTTTCGCATATATATTCAATTCTTACGCATATATGTTCAATTCTTACACATATATTCCGATCTTACGCATATATATTCAGTTCTTACGCATATATATTCAGTTCTTACACATATATATTCAGCTCTTACATATATATATTCAGTTCTTACACATATATATTCAGTTCTTACACATATATATTCAGGTCTAACACATATATATTCAGTTCTTACACATATATATTCAGTTCTTACACATATATATTCCGTTCTTATTCATATATATTCAGTTCTTACACATATATATTCCGTTCTAACACATATATATTCAGTTCTTACACATATATATTCAGTTCTTACACATACATATTCAGTTCTTACACATATATATTCCGTTCTTACGCATATATATTCAGTTCTTACACATGTATATTCAGTTCTTACACAAATATATATTCAATTCTTACACATATATATTCCGTTCTTACGCATATATATTCCGTTCTAACGCATATATATTCAGTTCTTACGCATATATATTCAGTTCTTACGCATATATATTCCGTTCTTACACAAATATATTCAGTTCTTGCACATATATATGCAGTTTTTACGCATATATTCAGTTCTTACACATATATTCAGTTCTTACGCATATATATATTCAATTCTTAACCATATATGTCCAGTTCTTACACATATATTCCGATCTTACGCATATATATTCAGTACTTACGCAAATATATTCATTTCTTACACATATATATTTAGCTCTTACACATATATATTCAGTTCTTACACATATATATTCAGTTCTTACACATATATATTCCGTTCTAACACATATATATTCAGTTCTTACACATATATATGCAGTTCTTACACAAATATATTCAGTTCTTACACATATATATTCAGTTCTTACTCATATATTCAGTTCTAACGCATATATTCAGTTTTTACGCATATATATACAATTCTTACGCATATATGTTCAGTTCTTACACATATATTCCGATCTTACGCATATATATTCAGTTCTTACGCATATATATTCAGTACTTACACATATATATTCAGCTCTTACACATATATATTCAGTTCTTACACATATATATTCAGTTCTTACACATATATATTCAGTTCTAACACATATATATTCAGTTCTTACACATATATATTCAGTTCTTACACATATATATTCCTTTCTTACGCATATATATTCAGTTCTTACACATATATATGCAGCACAAATATAATCAGTTCTAACACATATATATTCAGTTCTTACGCTTATATTCAGTTCTTACGCTTATATTCAGTTCTTACGCATATATATTCAGTTCTTACACATATATATGCAGTTCTTACACAAATCTATTCAGTTCTTACACATATATATTCAGTTTTTACGCATATATTCAGTTATTATACATATATTCCGAACTTACGCATATATATTCAGTTCTTACGCATATATATTCAGTTCTTACACATATATATTCAGCTCTTACACATATATATTCAGTTCTTACGCATATATATTTAGTTCTTACACATATATATTCAGTTCTTACACAAATATATTCAGTTCTTACACATATATATTCCGTTCTTACGCATATATATTCAGTTCCTTACACAAATATATTCAGTTCTTACACATATATATTCTGTTCTTAAGCATATATATTCCGTTCTAACGCATATATATTCAGTTCTTACGCATATATATTCAGTTCTTACGCATATATATTCAGTTCTTACACAAATATATTTAGCTCTTACATATATATATTGAGTTCTGACACATATATATTGAGTTCTTATTCATATATATTCCGTTCTAACACATATATATTCAGTTCTTACACATATATATTCAGTTCTTACACATATATATTCCGTTATTACGCATATATATTCAGTTTTTAGACATATATATGCAGTTCTTACACAAATATATTCAGGTCTTACGCATATATTCAGTTCTTACGCATATATTCAGTTCTTACGCATATATATTCAATTCTTACGCATATATGTTCAGTTCTTAAACATATATTCCGATCTTACGCATATATATTCAGTTTTTACGCATATATATTCAGTTCTTACACATATATATTCAGCTCTTACACATATATATTCAGTTCTTACACATATATATTCAGTTCTTACACATATATATTCAGTTCTAACACATATATATTCAGTTCTTACACATATATATTCAGTTCATACAAAAATATATTCAGTTCTTACACATATATATTCCGTTCTTACGCATATATATTCAGTTCTAACGCATATATATTCAGTTCTTACGCATATATATTCAGTTCTTACGCATATATATTCAGTTCTTACACAAATATATTCAGTTCTTACACATATATATGCAGTTTTTACGCATATATTCAGTTGTTACACATATATTCAGTTCTTACGCATATATATTCAATTCTTACGCATATATGTCCAGTTCTTACACATATATTCCGATCTTACGCATATATATTCAGTTCTTACGCATATATATTCAGTTCTTACACATATATATTTAGCTGTTACACATATATATTCAGTTCTTACACATATATATTCAGTTCTTACACATATATATTCCGTTCTTACGCATATATATTCAGTTCTTACACATATATATGCAGTTCTTACACAAATATATTCAGTTCTTACGTATATATATTCAGTTCTTACGCATATATTCAGTTCTTACGCATATATTCAGTTCTTACGCATATATATTCAATTCTTACGCATATATGTTCAGTTCTTACACATATATTCCGATCTTACGCATATATATTCAGTTCTTACGCATATATATTCAGTACTTACACATATAATATTCAGCTCTTACACATATATATTCAGTTCTTACGCATATATATACCGTTCTTAAGCATATGTATTCAGTTCTAACACATATATATACCGTTCTTACGCATATATATTCAGTTTCTTACACATATATATGCAGTTCTTACACAAATATATTCAGTTCTTACACATATATATTCAGTTTTTACGCATATATTCAGTTCTTATACATATATCTCGATCTTACGCATATATATTCAGTTCTTACGCATATATATTCAGTTCTTACACATATATATTCAGCTCTTACACATATATATTCAGCTTCTTACGCATATATATTTAGTTCTTAACACAGATATATTCAGTTCTTACACAAATAAATTCAGTTCTTACACATATATATTCCGTTCTTACGCATATATATTCAGTTCCTTACAAAAATATATTCAGTTCTTACACATATATATTCTGTTCTTACGCATATATGTTCAGTTCTTACACATATAATTCAGTACTTACGCATATATATTCAGTTCTTACGCATATATATTCAGTTCTTACACATATATATTCAGCTCTTACACATATATATTCAGTTCTTACACATATATATTCAGTTCTAACACATATATATTCAGTTCTTACACATATATATTCCGTTCTTACGCATATATATTCTGTTCTTACGCATATATGTTCAGTTCTTACACATATATTCAGTACTTACGCATATATATTCAGTTCTTACGCATATATATTCAGTTCTTACACATATATATTCAGTTCTTAACACATATATATTCAGTTCTTACACATATATATTCAGTTCTTACACATATATATTCCGTTCTAACGTATATATATTCAGTTCTTACACATATATATTCAGTTCTTACACATATATATTCAGTTCTTATACATTTATATTCAGTTCTTACATATATATTCAGTTCTTACACATATATATTCCGTTCTTGCGCATATATATTCAATTCTTACACATATATATGCAGTTCTTACACAAATATAATTCAGTTCTTACACATATATATTCAGTTCTTACGCATATATTCAGTTCTTACGCATAATATTCAGTTCTTACGCATATATATTCAATTCGTATGCATACATGTTCAGTTCTTACACATATATTCCGATCTTACGCATATATATTCAGTTCTTACGCATATATATTCAGTACTTACACATATATATTCAGCTCTTACACATATATATTCAGTTCTTACACATATATATTCAGTTCTTACACATATATATTCAGTTCTTACACATATATATTCCGTTGTTACGCATATATATTCAGTTCTTACACATATATATGCAGTTCTTACACAAATATATTCAGTTCTTACACATATATATTCAGTTCTTACGCATATATTCAGTTCTTACACATATATATACAGCTCTTACACATATATATTCAGTTCTTACACATATATATTCAGTTCTTACACATATATATTCCGTTCTTACACATATATATTCCGTTCTTACGCATATATATTCAGTTCTTACACATAGATATGCAGTTCTTACACAAATATATTCAGTTCTTACACATATATAATTCAGTTCTTACGCAAATATATTCAGTTCTTACGCATATATATTCATTTCTTTCGAATATATATTCAGTTCTTACGTATATATATTCAGTTCTGACGCATATATATTCAGTTCTTACACATATATATTCAGTTCTAACACATATATAGTCAGTTCTTACACATCTATATTCCGTTCTTACGCATATATATTTAGTTGTTACACATATATTCCGATCTTACGCATATATATTCAGTTTCTTACGCATATATATTCAGTTCTTACACATGTATATTCAGATCTTACACATATATATTCAGTTCTTACACATATATATTCAGTTCTTACACATATATATTCCGTTCTAAACACATATATATTCAGTTCTTACACATATATATTCAGTTCTTACACATATATATTCCGTTCTTATGCATATATATTCAGTTTTTACACATATATATGCAGTTCTTACACAAATATATTCAGGTCTTACACATATATTCAGTTCTTACGCATATATTCAGTTCTTACGCATATATTCAGTTCTTACGTATATATATTCAGTTCTTACACATATATATTCCTTTCTAACACATATATATTCAGTTCTTACACATAGATATGCAGTTCTTACACAAATATATTCAGTTCTTACACATATATATTCAGTTCTTACGCAAATATATTCAGTTCTTACGCATATATATTCATTTCTTTCGAATATATATTCAGTTCTTACGTATATATATTCAGTTCTGACGCATATATATTCAGTTCTTACACATATATATTCAGTTCTAACACATATATAGTCAGTTCTTACACATCTATATTCCGTTCTTACGCATATATGTTTAGTTCTTACACATATATATTCAGTTCTTACACAAATATATTCAGTTCTCACACATATATATTCCGTTCTTACGCATATATATTCCGTTCTAACGCATATATATTCAGTACTTACGCATATATATTCAGTTCTTACAGATATATATTCAGTTCTTACACAAAATATATTCAGTTCTTACACATATATATTCAGTTCTTACGCATATATTCAGTTCTTACACATATATATTCAGTTCTTACACATATATATTCCGTTCTTACGCATATATATTCAGTTCTTACACATATATATTCAGTTCTTACACAAATATATTCAGTTCTTACACATATATATTCCGTTCTTACGCATATATATTCAGTTCTTACACATATATATTCCTTTCTAACACATATATATTCAGTTCTTACACATATATATTCAGTTCTTACACATATATATTCAGTTCTTACACATATATATGCAGTTCTTACACAAATATATTCAGATATTACACATATATATTCAGTTCTTACGCATATATTCAGTTCTTACGCATATATTCAGTTCTTACGCATATATATTCAATTCTTACGCATATATGTTCAGTTCTTACACATACATTCCGATCTTACGCATATATATTCAGTTCTTACGCATATATATTCAGTTCTTACACATGTATATTCAGCTCTTACACATATATATATTAAGTTCTTACACATATATATTCAGTTCTTACACATATATATTCCGTTCTACACTTATATTCAGTTCTTACACATATATATTCAGTTCTTACACATATATATTCCGTTCTTACGCATATATATTCCATTCTAACACATATATATTCAGTTCGTACACATATATATTCAGTTCTTACACATATATATTCCGTTCTTACACATATATTCCGTTCTTACACATATATATTCAGTTCTTACGCATATATTCAGTTCTTAAACATATATATTCAGTTCTTACACATATATATTCCGTTCTTACGCATATATATTCAGTTCTTACACATATATATTCAGTTCTTACACAAATATATTCAGTTCTTACACATATATATTCCGTTCTTACGCATATATATTCAGTTCTTACACATATATATTCCTTTCTAACACATATATATTCAGTTCTTACACATATATATTCAGTTCTTACACATATATGCAGTTCTTACACGAATATATTCAGTTATTACACATATATATTCAGTTCTTACGCATATATTCAGTTCTTACGCATATATTCAGTTCTTACGCATATATATTCAATTCTTACGCATATATGTTCAGTTCTTACACATATATTCCGATCTTACGCATATATATTCAGTTCTTACGCATATATATTCAGTTCTTACACATGTATATTCAGATCTTACACATATATATTCAGTTCTTACACATATATATTCAGTTCTTACACATATATATTCCGTTCTAACACATATATATTCAGTTCTTACACATATATATTCAGTTCTTACACATATATATTCCGTTCTTATGCATATATATTCAGTTTTTACACATATATATGCAGTTCTTACACAAATATATTCAGGTCTTACGCATATATATTCAGTTCTTACACATATATATTTCATTCTAACACATATATTCAGTTCTTACACATATATATTCAGTTCTTACACATATATTCCGATCTTACGCATATATATTCAGTTTTTACGCATATATATTCAGTTCTTACACATATATATTCAGCTCTTACACATATATATTCAGTTCTTACACATATATATTCAGTTCTTACACATATATATTCAGTTCTAACACATATATATTCCGTTCTTACACATATATATTCCGTTCTTACGCATATATATTCAGTTCTTACACATATATATTCAGTTCTTACACAAATATATTCAGTTCTTACACATATATATTCCGTTCTTACGCATATATATTCAGTTCTTACACATATATATTCCTTTCTAACACATATATATTCAGTTCTTACACATATATATTCAGTTCTTACACATATATATGCAGTTCTTACACGAATATATTCAGTTATTACACATATATATTCAGTTCTTACGCATATATTCAGTTCTTACGCATATATTCAGTTCTTACGCATATATATTCAATTCTTACGCATATATGTTCACATATATATTCAGTTCTTACACATATATATTCCGTTCTTACGCATATATATTCAGTTCTTACACATATATATTCAGTTCTTACACATATATGTTCAGTTCTTACGCATATAAATTCAGTTTTTACGCATATATATTCAGTTCTTACGCATATATATTTAGTTCTTACGCATATATATTCAGTTCTTACACATATATATTCAGTTCTTACACATATATATTCCGTTCTTAAGCATATATAATCAATTCTTACACATATATATGCAGTTCTTACACAAATATATTCAGTTCTTACACATATATATTCAGTTTTTACGCATATATTCAGTTCCTACACATATATTCAGTTCTTACGCATAAATATTCAATTCTTACGCATATATGTCCAGTTCTTACACATATTTTCCGATCTTACGCATATATATTCAGTTCTTACGCATATATATTCAGTTCTTACACATATATATTTAGCTCTTACACATATATATTCAGTTCTTACACATATATATTCAGTTCTTACACATATATATTCCGTTCTAACACATATATATTCAGTTCTTACACATATATATTCAGTTCTTACACATATATATTCCTTTCTTACGCATATATATTCAGTTCTTACACATATATATGCAGTTCTTACACAAATATATTCAGTTCTTACACATATATATTCAGTTCTTACGCATATATTCAGTTCTTACGCATATATTCAGTTCTTACGCATATATTCAGTTCTTACGCATATATATTCAGCTCTTATATATATATATTCAGTTCTTACACATATATATTCTGTTCTTACACATATATATTCAGTTCTTACGCATATATATTCAATTCTTACGCATATATGTTCAGTTCTTACACATATATTCCGATCTTACACATATATATGCAGTTCTTACACGAATATATTCAGTTATTACACATATATATTCAGTTCTTACGCATATATTCAGTTCTTACGCATATATTCAGTTCTTACGCATATATATTCAATTCTTACGCATATATGTTCACATATATATTCAGTTCTTACACATATATATTCCGTTCTTACGCATATATATTCAGTTCTTACACATATATATTCAGTTCTTACACATATATGTTCAGTTCTTACGCATATAAATTCAGTTTTTACGCATATATATTCAGTTCTTACGCATATATATTCAGTTCTTACGCATATATATTCAGTTCTTACACATATATATTCAGTTCTTACACATATATATTCCGTTCTTAAGCATATATATTCAATTCTTACACATATATATGCAGTTCTTACACAAATATATTCAGTTCTTACACATATATATTCAGTTTTTACGCATATATTCAGTTCCTACACATATATTCAGTTCTTACGCATAAATATTCAATTCTTACGCATATATGTCCAGTTCTTACACATATTTTCCGATCTTACGCATATATATTCAGTTCTTACGCATATATATTCAGTTCTTACACATATATATTTAGCTCTTACACATATATATTCAGTTCTTACACATATATATTCCGTTCTAACACATATATATTCAGTTCTTACACATATATATTCAGTTCTTACACATATATATTCCTTTCTTACGCATATATATTCAGTTCTTACACATATATATGCAGTTCTTACACAAATATATTCAGTTCTTACACATATATATTCAGTTCTTACGCATATATTCAGTTCTTACGCATATATTCAGTTCTTACGCATATATTCAGTTCTTACGCATATATATTCAGCTCTTACATATATATATTCAGTTCTTACACATATATATTCTGTTCTTACACATATATATTCAGTTCTTACGCATATATATTCAATTCTTACGCATATATGTTCAGTTCTTACACATATATTCCGATCTTACGCATATATATTCAGTTCTTACGCATATATATTCAGTTCTTAAACATATATATTCAGCTCTTACACATATATATTCAGTTCTTACACATATATATTCAGTTCTTACACATATATATTCAGTTCTTACGCATATAAATTCAGTTTTTACGCATATATATTCAGTTATTACGCATATATATTCAGTTCTTACGCATATATATTCAGTTCTTACACATATATATATTCAGTTCTTACACATATATATTCCGATCTTACGCATATATATTCAATTCTTACACATATATATGCAGTTCTTACACAAATATATTCAGTTCTTACACATATATATTCAGTTTCTACGCATTTATTCAGTTCCTTCACATATATTCAGTTCTTACGCATAAATATTCAATTCTTACGCATATATGTCCAGTTCTTACACATATATTCCGATCTTATGCATATATATTCAGTTCTTACGCATATATATTCAGCTCTTACACATATATATTCAGTTCTTACACATATATATTCAGTTCTTACACATATATATTCAGTTCTAACACATATATATTCAGTTCTTACACATATATATTCAGTTCTTACGCATATATTCCGTTCTTATGCATATATTCAGTTCTTACACATATATATTCAGTTCTTACACATATATATTCAGTTCTTATACATATATATATACAGTTCTTACACATATATATTCAGTTCTTACACATATATATTCAGTTCTTACGCATATATATTCCGTTCTTACGCATATATTCAGTTCTTACGCATATATTCAGTTCTTACACATATATATTCAGTTCTTACACATATATATTCAGTTCTTACACATATATATTCCGTTCTTACACATATATATTCAGTTCTTATACATATATATTCAGTTCTTACACATATATATTCAGTTCTTACGCATATATATTCAGTTCTTACACATATATATGCAGTTCTTACACATATATATTCAGTTCTTACACATATATATTCAGTTCTTATACATATATATTCAGTTCTTACACATATATATTCCGTTCTTACGCATATATATTCAGTTCTTACACATATATATGCAGTTCTTACACAAATATATTCAGTTCTTACACATATTTATTCAGTTTTTACGCATATATTCAGTTCTTACACATATATTCCGATCTTACGCATATATATTCAGTTCTTACGCATATATATTCAGTTCTTACACATATATATTCAGCTCTTACACATATATATTCAGTTCTTACACATATATATTCAGTTCTTACAGATATATATTCAGTTCTAAAACATATATATTCAGTTCTTACACATATATATTCAGTTCTTACGCATATATTCCGTTCTTATGCATATATTCAGTTCTTACACATATATATTCAGTTCTTACACATATATATTCAGTTCTTATACATATATATTCAGTTCTTACACATATATATTCCGTTCTAACGCATATATATTCTGTTCTTACACATATATATTCAGTTCTTACACATATATATTCAGTTCTTACGCATATATATTCCGTTATAACACATATATATTCAGTTCTTACACATATATATTCAGTTCTACGCATATATTCCGTTCTTATGCATATATTCAGTTCTTACACATATATATTCAGTTCTTATACATATATATTCAGTTCTTACACATATATATTCCGTTCTAACGCATATATATTCAGTTCTTACACATATATATTCAGTTCTTACACATATATATTCAGTTCTTACGCATATATATTCAGTTCTTACACATATATATTCCGTTCTTACACATATATATTCAGTTCTTATACATATATATTCAGTTCTTACACATATATATTCAGTTCTTACGCATATATATTCAGTTCTTACACATATATATGCAGTTCTTACACATATATATTCAGTTCTTACACATATATATTCAGTTCTTATACATATATATTCAGTTCTTACGCATATATTCAGTTCTTACACATATATATTCAGTTCTTACACATATATATTCAGTTCTTATACATTTATATTCAGTTCTTACACATATATATTCCGTTCTTACGCATATATATTCAGTTCTTACACATATATATTCAGTTCTTACACATATATATTCAGTTCTTACGCATATAAATTCAGTTTTTACACATATATATTCCGTTCTAAGACATATATATTCCGTTCTAACACATATATATTCAGTTCTTACACATATATATTTCGTTCTTAGACATATATATTCAGTTCTTACACATATATATTCAGTTCTTACGCATATATTCCGTTCTTATGCATATATTCAGTTCTTACACATATATATTCAGTTCTTACACATATATATTCAGTTCTTACACATAAATATTCAGTTCTTACACATATATATTCAGTTCTTACACATATATATTCCGTTCTAACGCATATATATTCAGTTCTTACACATATATATTCAGTTCTTACACATATATATTCAGTTCTTATACATTTATATTCAGTTCTTACACATATATATTCCGTTCTTACGCATATATATTCAGTTTTTACACATATATATTCAGTTCTTACACATATATATTCAGTTCTTACGCATATAAATTCAGTTTTTACACATATATATTTCTTTCTAAGACATATATATTCCGTTCTAACACATATATATTCAGTTCTTACGCATATATATTCAGTTCTTACACATATATATTTAGCTCTTACACATATATATTCAGTTCTTACACATATATATTCAGTTCTTACACATATATATTCCGTTCTAACACATATATATTCAGTTCTTACACATATATATTCAGTTCTTACACATATATATTCCTTTCTTACGCATATATATTCAGTTCTTACACATATATATGCAGTTCTTACACAAATATATTCAGTTCTTACACATATATATTCAGTTCTTACGCATATATTCAGTTCTTACGCATATATTCAGTTCTTACGCATATATTCAGTTCTTACGCATATATATTCAGCTCTTACATATATATATTCAGTTCTTACACATATATATTCTGTTCTTACACATATATATTCAGTTCTTACGCATATATATTCAATTCTTACACATATATTCCGATCTTACGCATATATATTCAGTTCTTACGCATATATATTCAGTTCTTAAACATATATATTCAGCTCTTACACATATATATTCAGTTCTTACACATATATATTCAGTTCTTACACATATATATTCAGCTCTTACACATATATATTCAGTTCTTACACATATATATTCAGTTCTTACACATATATATTCAGTTCTAACACATATATATTCAGTTCTTACACATATATATTCAGTTCTTACACATATATATTCAGTTCTTATACATATATATTCAGTTCTTACACATATATATTCAGTTCTTACACATATATATTCAGTTGTTACACATATATATTCAGTTCTAACACATATATATTCAGTTCTTAAACATATATATTCAATTCTTACACATATATATTCAGTTCTTACACATATATATTCAGTTCTTACACATATATATTCAGTTCTTATACATATATATTCAGTTCTTACACATATATATTCAGTTCTTACACATATATATTCAGTTCTTACACATATATATTCAGTTCTAACACATATATATTCAGTTCTTAAACATATATATTCAATTCTTACACATATATATTCCTTTCTTACGCATATATATTGTTCTTACAAATATATATGCAGTTCTAACACAAATATATTCAGTTCTTACACATATATATTCAGTTCTTACGCATATATTCAGTACTTACGCATATATTCAGTGCTTACGCATATATATTCAGCTCTTACACATATATATTCAGTTCTTACACATATATGTTCAGTTCTTATACATATATATTCAGTTCTAACACATATATATTCAGTTCTTATACATATATATTCAGTTCTTACACATATATATTCCGTTCTAACGCATATATATTCAGTTATTACACATATATATTCAGTTATTACACATATATATTCATTTATTACGCATATATATTCCGTTCTTACGCAGATATTCAGTTCTTACGCATATATTCAGTTCTTACACATATATATTCAGTTCTTACACATATATATTCAGTTCTTATACATATATATTCAGTTCTTACACATATATATTCCGTTCTTACGCATATATATTCAGTTCTTACACATATATATTCAGTTCTTACACATATATATTCAGTTCTTACGCATATAAATTCAGTTTTTACGCATATATATTCAGTTATTACGCATATATATTCAGTTCTTACGCATATATATTCAGTTCTTACACATATATATATTCAGTTCTTACACATATATATTCCGATCTTACGCATATATATTCAATTCTTACACATATATATGCAGTTCTTACACAAATATATTCAGTTCTTACACATATATATTCAGTTTTTACGCATATATTCAGTTCCTACACATATATTCAGTTCTTACGCATAAATATTCAATTCTTACGCATATATGTCCAGTTCTTACACATATATTCCGATCTTATGCATATATATTCAGTTCTTACGCATATATATTCAGTTCTTACACATATATATTTAGCTCTTACACATACATATTCAGTTCTTACACATATATATTCAGTTCTTACACATATATATTCCGTTCTAACACATATATATTCAGTTCTTACACATATATTCAGTTCTTACACATATATATTCCTTTCTTACGCATATATATTCAGTTCTTACACATATATATGCAGTTCTTACACAAATATATTCAGTTCTTACACATATATATTCAGTTCTTAAGCATATATTCAGTTCTTACGCTTATATTCAGTTCTTACGCATATATTCAGTTCTTACGCATATATATTCAGCTCTTACATATATATATTCAGTTCTTACACATATATATTCAGTTCTTACACATATATATTCAGTTCTTACGCATATATATTCAATTCTTACGCATATATGTTCAGTTCTTACACATATATTTCGATCTTACGCATATATATTCAGTTCTTACGCATGTATATTCAGTTCTTACAGATATATATTCAGCTCTTACACATATATATTCAGTTCTTACACATATATATTCAGTTCTTACACATATATATTCAGTTCTTACACATATATATTCAGCTCTTACACATATATATTCAGTTCTTACACATATATATTCAGTTCTTACACATATATATTCAGTTCTAACACATATATATTCAGTTCTTACACATATATATTCAGTTCTTACGCATATATTCCGTTCTTATGCATATATTTAGTTCTTACACATATATATTCAGTTCTTACACATATATATTCAGTTCTTATACATATATATATACAGTTCTTACACATATATATTCAGTTCTTACACATATATATTCAGTTCTTACGCATATATATTCCGTTCTTACGCATATATTCAGTTCTTACGCATATATTCAGTTCTTACACATATATATTCAGTTCTTACACATATATATTCAGTTCTTACACATATATATTCCGTTCTTACACATATATATTCAGTTCTTATACATATATATTCAGTTCTTACACATATATATTCAGTTCTTACGCATATATATTCAGTTCTTACACATATATATGCAGTTCTTACACATATATATTCAGTTCTTACACATATATATTCAGTTCTTATACATATATATTCAGTTCTTACACATATATATTCCGTTCTTACGCATATATATTCAGTTCTTACACATATATATGCAGTTCTTACACAAATATATTCAGTTCTTACACATATTTATTCAGTTTTTACGCATATATTCAGTTCTTACACATATATTCCGATCTTACGCATATATATTCAGTTCTTACGCATATATATTCAGTTCTTACACATATATATTCAGCTCTTACACATATATATTCAGTTCTTACACATATATATTCAGTTCTTACAGATATATATTCAGTTCTAACACATATATATTCAGTTCTTACACATATATATTCAGTTCTTACGCATATATTCCGTTCTTATGCATATATTCAGTTCTTACACATATATATTCAGTTCTTACACATATATATTCAGTTCTTATACATATATATTCAGTTCTTACACATATATATTCCGTTCTAACGCATATATATTCTGTTCTTACACATATATATTCAGTTCTTACACATATATATTCAGTTCTTACGCATATATATTCCGTTATAACACATATATATTCAGTTCTTACACATATATATTCAGTTCTACGCATATATTCCGTTCTTATGCATATATTCAGTTCTTACACATATATATTCAGTTCTTACACATATATATTCAGTTCTTATACATATATATTCAGTTCTTACACATATATATTCCGTTCTAACGCATATATATTCAGTTCTTACACATATATATTCAGTTCTTACACATATATATTCAGTTCTTACGCATATATATTCAGTTCTTACACATATATATTCCGTTCTTACACATATATATTCAGTTCTTATACATATATATTCAGTTCTTACACATATATATTCAGTTCTTACGCATATATATTCAGTTCTTACACATATATATGCAGTTCTTACACATATATATTCAGTTCTTACACATATATATTCAGTTCTTATACATATATATTCAGTTCTTACGCATATATTCAGTTCTTACACATATATATTCAGTTCTTACACATATATATTCAGTTCTTATACATTTATATTCAGTTCTTACACATATATATTCCGTTCTTACGCATATATATTCAGTTCTTACACATATATATTCAGTTCTTACACATATATATTCAGTTCTTACGCATATAAATTCAGTTTTTACACATATATATTCCGTTCTAAGACATATATATTCCGTTCTAACACATATATATTCAGTTCTTACACATATATATTTCGTTCTAAGACATATATATTCAGTTCTTACACATATATATTCAGTTCTTACGCATATATTCCGTTCTTATGCATATATTCAGTTCTTACACATATATATTCAGTTCTTACACATATATATTCAGTTCTTACACATAAATATTCAGTTCTTACACATATATATTCAGTTCTTACACATATATATTCCGTTCTAACGCATATATATTCAGTTCTTACACATATATATTCAGTTCTTACACATATATATTCAGTTCTTATACATTTATATTCAGTTCTTACACATATATATTCCGTTCTTACGCATATATATTCAGTTTTTACACATATATATTCAGTTCTTACACATATATATTCAGTTCTTACGCATATAAATTCAGTTTTTACACATATATATTTCAGTTCTAAGACATATATATTCAGTTCTAACACATATATATTCAGTTCTTACACATATATATTCCGTTCTTACGACATATATATTCAGTTCTTACACATATATATTCAATTCTTACGCATATATGTTCAGTTCTTACA
>JAWPHD010021919.1:0-26750 GCA_037043455.1 Cyrtodaria siliqua
CTTACGGTGCGGAATTGAGCTAAACGTTCTGATAAACATTAATTACTGTATGGTGGCCGATAATATTAAAGGGGCCTCCGCCACAATTGAAGTAGTTGTATTTTATCAATAACATATTAAAATTAGAATCTCTATTTAATTAATGACTTTTAATCTGCATGATGTATAATTACCTTATAAGCGGTAATACAATTTAGAGTTTATCATTAATAGTTTATTTCTATTTTTAGCTTTAAATGAAATTTTAATGGTGCCGTAATCAGCATTTACTTACTTGCAAAACAGATTTAATTAATCATGAGAATTGCTAATATGCAAGAGCTATGAAGACATCCTAAAGGGACGCCGAGAGTTGTTGTTTTTAAATCTAGATTCCGTGTGTCCCTTTTGATTTTACTTCGTCTCCTTAGTAAAGGTGCTACAATTGCTTTCCTATTTTCCCTATGCACAATATCACATTTTTTTTAAGGAGGATTGATATGCCCTGTAATTTTGCGTGACAGTTTGACCAAATATTGCTAAATGATGAAACACATCGAGATTACAACTGTTATTTTTCCATGTATTATTGTTCCGTGGCCGAAACAATTTTTTTATTTCGTCAACCCATTTTTATACATGTTTTCCTTAAGAAAATAACTGCATATGTTGTCATTTGAGATGTACCTTTTAAAATCAGTTCAAATTTTATTTAAAGTTCTGTTTACAGGACATAAGTTTGATACCAGATACGCACATTCATATAAAAAATTGCCCCGAGCATGTATATGCCTATTGATGAATGCACACCTTATTGCTATATGATTAAACATGATACTCGTAACATAGAAAAAAGTATACAAATCTGATGTACTCTTTATTTATTTTGTTTGTGTGTAATTAAGTGTGTAGGTGTATCGCAGTCACGCTGAAAGTGACACAATAGTACTGTGTGGCGGCTAAATCAGTAGTGTTATACTTACTGGTCCTTTGGGATCATCAAACCCAATCTATTATGGCTTTAAAAAGAATATCGCTTAAGCCGGTGCTTGTAGGCATGAGAGGTGTTGCGCTCACTTACCTCTCATGAACAGACTCAATAAAACCGCGCTCTGCTACTTTAATCTCTTGATTGTGTTGTTGCCTTCCAAGGTAGCCAATTTTCCGTATTTACTGAAGTATAAATCAAGCATTCATTTAGTTCCTCGTTTAATTACTTCAGTATCATGTTGACTTTTGAATCTGTTTTGCTTATACTTAAAGAAAAGTAGCAACATTTGGACTGATTCCGTTATCTACCATAGATTTAAAGCATTTTCTGTAGTTTTTTCATGCGCAGAATTTTGGCGACTTCTCTTCTAAAACAATTAAATGGATTTTCCTAAAAATTATACAGGAATGTTGCTCTTGATGTCTAGTTGTATTTATTGTCTTTATTTAATAAATACATTTTATTAGAAAAAATACATAAAAATGGAAATAGATAACATTTTGTAAAAAATTCAAACATTTTTTTTTTTTTAAGCATAATGGTAGGGTTCCCAAAAACCAATATTAAATTTCAATATGCATGGTGACCTATACTTTAAGTGCATTATAGTCTAACTATATGTTCAAATAAGTGCGTAGGAAGTTTGAACAAAATTCTGTTATTAGGAACATAACAAAAAGGGAAAATATACCATTTCTATATAATTTCATACAAACTTGGCCTTTTAGCATAGGGGTAAGGGTTTCAAAAAAAAAATTCTAAACAAGCATGGGACCTCACATTTTTATTGCATATTTTTGTTTTTATATATATTAAACTATGTGCTTAGAAAATTTTAAACAAATTCTATAATGGGAACATACAAAACAAAAAAAAATGTATCATTATGGGATAATTTGTGCATAAATTGTGAGTAATGTTCTCACAGACTTTGTAAAAAAAAAGATAGTTTTAAATAAAAGATGAGCTTAAATGTTATTATAAATAAATGTTCTTTACTTTAATACAATTTTAGCAGAATTGTGACCAATGAATAAATGATTAGACTTAAAAAATGTATTATCTTAGCTATTTCATGGACTTGTTCAACTTTTTGGACAGATTGACATGACGGTGGCATTACAAATTATTTTTTAAAATTTTAACAATTATGGTGACCTACCCATATTTTTGCTTTTTCCGTCCATATATATAACAAACTTACTGTACAAAAAGTTTAAAGAAAATCTGATATCGCAGAAAAAACTATAGAAAATGTCCTTAATTATATTATATTATTGGTGCACTATAATCAATACTTAGAAATTTTGCTTTGAACTATTAAAATAAGTATTAATCATGGTTTGCAAGAATGCAGTTATGTAGAAAAACTAATGAGACGACGAGGTTTTAAACATATAAAGATTGTCGTACATGTCCATTTAAAAAGTCAAAACTCTTATTTGTTTCACCATGAAACATTCATAATTATTTTATAAATGATATACAGCCACATACTGTGTCGCTTCCAACTGTTTTATCATAAATGACCAATTTCTTTTCGGGAAGAAAAAATGCAATTTGAACAGCCAATTTGGACACTCAAAGGAGGAATCAACAGCAAAATTATAGTAGGAGGTCGGTAATACGTTTATTATAAAGTTATATGATGTTTGTAAGCTTCGGGAATATATCGGATTTTTTATTCTCATCGAGAGGTTAGAAAACAAAGCTGTTCACGAGTGCATAAAACACCGTGAGAATACTTGAGTTTTCTCACGTTAGATTATAAGAGAATCTGATCTTAACGACACGTTTTTTTCATATAATCCTTATATTTCCATTGCGGTGAAAATATTACTATGTACCATATAATGTTTCATGTTTAATCTCTGGTATGTACATGTTTAATTAATAGTAAAGTGCAAAAGCACTACTTAGTTATGACGTAACAGAAATGTTCTTTTACGACACCCCTTTCCAACAGTGTGTAATGCTATATCACCAACAGATTATGTCACAACTTCTTTTTTCTACGTCAATATATTATTGTAACTATTCATTGCGTACGCACAACTATGATTAGCATATGCATTTACAAGCTCCATTGCAATCTCTCACAGAGGCCATTACATGTGTATGCAAGGAACGACAACTCTGGTAGAGATTGGCTCCGTTTACTTTCAATGTAACAGGAAACGTCAATAGTCGCCCATATTGTCATATTGGGTGTGTAACTGTATACTCGATCGTGATTGGTGCACTTTTCTGTTCATGTCAAAGAAAGTATATCACGTGATGTAAACAATGGGTTGATTTCATTGTGAAAATTCCCATTATGCAATGACATTATGTTTGTTTCAAATAAATGTTTTGGTGAAAATTAAATGTTACTAATCTAATTTTATTTCTCTCTAATTTAAAAAATGCGTCTGCAATACTTATAGGTTAATTAAATTATATTGGGATATATGCACTCGTTCTTTTGCGCCATACATAGTGTGCTCCTAAAGATCGCGAATATTAATACAGCAAAGAACTCGTGCATATATCCAAACACAATCTAATAACCTATAATATATAGCTAACAATGTTCAATGACGTACGTCTCACTTCAATGATATTTCTACTGGTATAATCTGATAACAAATTTATAGAAAAAAAAAATTACTATTGACACAAGTCTGTTTACTCTGATTATATACCATTTCATGCGTCAATACCATTTCCAGGCCGACACTTAAAGGTTGCAGTTCAATAAACGTATATAGTGTTATCTAAAACTTTTCATTTACTCTAATACTGTTACAATGATGTCACGCCTGCGTATACCATTAAGTGCTGTTATGTATACTTCTACAACTGCTACGTATGTTGTAATTAGCTATTACTGTTGTAAATTTCATTGTACCTACAACGGCTACTCCTGTAATTTACTAATGTACAATTTGTAAATACCAACATCTGTTACTCATGCTACAATTGTAATACTACATTCTTATGTTACTCATGCTACAGTCTTGTAAATACTACATCTTGTTACCCATGCTACTGTTTGTAATACTACATCTGTAACTCATGCTACAGTTTGTAATACTACATCTGTATACTCATGCTACAGTTTGTAATACTACCATCTGTTACGCATGCTACAGTTTGTAAATACTACATCTGTTACTCATGCTACCAGTTTGTAATACAATATGTTAATCATGTTCAGTTTGTATACTACATCTGTTACTCATGCTACAGTTCTTGTGATACTACATCCTGTTACTCCATGCTACAACTTGTGATACTACAACTGCTACTCATGCTACAATTTGTGATACTACATCTGTTACTCATGCTACGTTTGTGATACTACATCTGTTACCCCATGCTACAGTTTGTAATACTACATCTGTTACTCATGCTACAGTTTGCCCAAAACTACATATGTTACTCATGCCTACAGTTTGCAATACTACATATGTTACTCATGCTACAATTTGTAACACTACATCTGTAACTCATGCTACAATTTGCAATACTACATCTGTTACTCATGCTACCATTTGTAATACTATATCTGTTACTCATGCTACAATTTGCATACTAATCAGTTACTCATGCTACAATTTGCAATACTACAATATGTTACTCCATGCTACAATTTGCAATACTACATATGTACTCATGCTTACAGTTTGTAATACTACATCTGTTACTCATGCTACCGTTTGTAATACTACATCTGTTACTCATGTTACCAGTTCTGTACATTACTACATCTGTTACTCATGCAACCATTTGTAATACTACATCTGTTACTCATGCTATAATTTGCAATACTACATCTGTTACTCATGCTACAGTCTGCAATACTACATCTGTTACTCATGCTACAGTTTGCAATACTACATATGTTACTACATGCTACAATTTGTAACACTACATCTGTAACCTAATGCTACAATTTTGCAATACTACATCTGTTACTCATGCTACAGTTTAGCAATACTAAATATGTTACTCATGCTACAATTTGTAATACTACATCTGATACTCATGCTACAGTTTGTAATACTACATCTGTTACTCATGTTACAGTTTGCAATACTACATATGTTACTCATGCTACAATTGTAATACTACAGCTGTTACTCATGTTACAGTTTGTAATACTACATCTGTTACTCATGCTACCATTTGTATACTACATCTGTTTACTCATGCTACAATTTGCAATACTACATCTGTTTACTCATGCTACAATTTGTAACACTACATCTGTAACTCATGTTACAATTTTGCAATACCTATATCCTGTTACTCATGCTACAGTTTGCAATACTAAATATGTTACTCATGCTACAATTTGTAATACTACATCTGTTACTCATGCTACAGTTTGTAATACTACATCTGTTACTCATGCTACAGTTTGCAATAACTAAATATGTTACTCATGCTACAATTTGTAATACTACTCTGTTACTCATGCTACCCATTTGTAATACTACATCTGTTACTCATGCTACAATTTGCAATAACTACATCTGTTACTCATGCTTACAGTTTGCAATACTAAATATGTTTACTCATGCTACAATTTGTAATACTAACATCTGTTACCTCATGCTACAGTTTGTAATACTACATCTGTTACTCATGCAACAACTTGTAATACTACATCTGTTAATTCTTCCTGGATTGTGTAGTCAGCATGCATTGTATGAAATGTATAATGATAAGAAAAGAAACGCGATACGGGAATTACCGCCTATATATTGTACTGCTGTTAATCGAATGGTACATGGCTACGCCATGTACATGGCTACGTAAGATATTTTCTTTCGAAACAAAAACTAAAACGACACGTAACACGGCAAATAGTATTCCTGCAAAGTTTCATTATTGACAGAGTACACGTTTGGCGCAAACTTAGGACGCAAAATTTTGCAAACTCTTTACGTTAAATACGTACTGAACTGCTCAATTTTTCAAAGAGGAAATTCAACATTTATGAATTTCTTGTTACAACGTGTACTGTGATTAAAATGTCTACAACATCACAGTTGTGTCCTTTCTCTAACTAACTAAAAAAAATAAACATCTTGGGATTTCCTGGGAATTTATATGGAATTAAGTGTGCAGTATATACAATATATACCGGAAATTCCCGTGTCGCGTTTCTTTTTCCTTTCAGTATATATACACACGACGCCAGGCAGAATGGCTTGCTTCGGACATCACTTGATGCAAGATATGCTTTCTGATACCAGTAAATTACCAATCGTTGCCTGATTCCATCAGAGCTTTCATTTACACGATCTTCCTCAGAATAATCCAGTTATTACAGTATTTTCTGCCTGTGATTAAGAGGGAATTAAAAATTGTAATTCCCTTTGGAAATAAATTCCTAGGGTAGTAATTATAAGGTTTTGCCGGAACTACCTTTTTAATTACCATTTGTGACAGTTGTGGTGTATTCTTGCGCGAAGTTCGAAAGTAGGGCAAAGTAGACCCCCTAGTGAATCCAGAAATATTTATTGAATTAAAGGCACATTCTTGTAAATAAATATAATATATAGGTTAATCAACACTGTTTTCGTATTACGGGATATAATCGGCCAGTTCACATATCTAGTAAAAAAAGATCTACGGCACTCGTTTTTTCATATATATGTGAATATCTTTTTTTACTAGATATGTGAACTGGCCTCGGGAATTATATCCCATACTACGAAACAGTGTTGATTAACCTCTATAGACATGGAATCAACTAAAATGCTGCGTATTAGAGAGGAAGGTATTATACACGTACCAATACTGCTAATGGTATAGGTGGAAAGAAACAAGTTGTACGAGTACCCCGTTGTTCAGATGACACATATATGAATAAATAATAAACATAACGGAAGAAAATAAACTACAGGCATATGTCATATATAGAGTATGGACTCATCGAATTGGTTGATTTAAATATCAAGATGCGCTATCCCATCGATGTGTTTAAACTAACCAACGAGATGAGACCATACTCTATTTGTTTTGTAGCTTGTCTATTTCAGCTGTCTGCCATACTCTAACTTCCAATAACTGGTAGAGTACACCATTTATTCTGACAGGTGTTATTTTCAATTAAACGATTTACACCTTTGGAAATACAAAAGAAATTTCAGCGACCATGCTACATTGTGTGTTATTATGTTGTGTGTTCGTACTTTTTTAAGCCGTGTTAGTCATCTTGGATTTTGCAGGAAGTTAAATTTAAAGAGAAGTAGCAGTGTCGGCCATCTTAAATACGTTTGGATAGTGAATTTCATTAAATAATTACATGTCAAGCGCGGAACACATTTTGACATTTTTGTCTTGTTAGCCGTGGTGGCTATCTTGGACTAATTCTCTTATGAGGTTTCGTAAACTTCCACAGACTGATTTTATAAGGGTAGCTCTTAGATAAAAAGAAAAAGAAAACGTAAGGACACCGCCGAAAATCTCACCATCTAAGCGGGCAGTTTTAAAGTTTTCGAGATTCTTACAAAGCAATCAGTATCGTTGAATTTTCAACATTCTTCCGGTTGGTATTTTATATATTGCATACGTAGATATAGATATAAATATAGATATGTTTGATAAATGATTACAAGCAACTACATTGTTCACATCTCGTTAAAACACCGAATTAGTATAACGTACGACATCAGACCTTATAAGATAATAAATAGATAACTTTTTACCTTATAAGATACATCTACTCACAAATACAACGCCAGGAGAAAATACATGTAATTGCATAACTTTTAAATGTCCTTGCATAAATGTTAATAGTTTGGCGTTTTTTAGCGTCTGTGTGATCGTATGCGCGTTGTTGTGTAACAGTTCGTAAAAGGAAGATAGATTACCCATTGGTTCTCGTTATTGAAACATGAAGCCCAAATTGTAATGAAGCGCTTGTCTGAGTAGGCTATGGATAACATATCCAATGGTTTTAAAGAAAACTATTGTATAACAGATCACTTTATACAAACTTGGTAGTCTAGGAAATGTAGATTATTTTTGAAAACGATATGCGTTGTATTAGGATGAGTAACATATTTCTACGAGAACTGACACAATATTTCTTCACGAATGCAGAAAAAAAACAACCATTTCGGCGACATCATTGTATTATAGTCAGAATGGTGATTTTTTAACCGACCATAACTTTTACCAGTCGTGGCCGATTTTAATAGCCTACAACTCATTTATTTAGTTATTTTAAACCAATGATACAATAGCCAGGTTTCTGTAAACTGTTATATCTGAAGGAAAAAAATCTGTGACGGCAAACTATTACTTGATCGATTTTCAAAATATGTCTTAGTTACACTACTTCCAAACTGATGAACTAACAGTAATTTTCTGGAAAATGTTCTGACATTTAAAAAAAAAGGTAGCTCCGGCATCCTACTGTGAAAAAAACAAACTCTGATTCAATTGCAGAATGCCATGTTTTGTTTGAATCGAGAAAACTTCAAACTGATACAGGATGAAAACACATTTATATATTAACTATCTAGTATACTCAAACTACAAAAAAAGAAAGATAATAGTATGTGTCTTACCATATCATCGAAACATATGTTGCAAATGAACAAGCAGATGTCAACAGGCGAAAAATGTTTCATCTGAATTGCTGGATATACTGGCGTAGACACAAGGCACGTAATCAATGCGCATGCGCAAATGATTGATACGACTGTGGACTTCATGTTGGATGAGTGTTCTGGAAAAAGAAGAAAACTGATACACTGATACATCTGTAAAAGCTACAGAATATCCGATGGTGTGAACAAATATATACATCAAATGGTTCGAGTTGCTAGTCAAGGTATATGCCGTTAGAACAAATAAATGTGTAATCGATTGGTTTCGCTCACACATTTAACTTTACACAATATGTTCCTCGTGCCCAGTCCAATACAGGTTATCTGGTATAACACACTGTTTAATTATATCTTAAATATCATAACACTAAATTGGCGTAGTACAGGAAGTTACTTCGTATACGAAAGAATAACAATTTTGACATCAAATAAAAACAGCCGCAATCTGTGATAAAAACTTGTTAAACAAAGTAAATAATGACCCTGTGATTTTGCAAAGCACCGCACGTTTAATTGTTGACCCATTTACAGTTCGCCACTATGCCTTTTCTTTGATTGTGCGATGATATGACAGACTGTGGATCCTATGATGACGTCTACCTAAATCGAGAAAGGACGGTAATGTTCGATGTTTGTCTCAAATCTTGCCGTGTCGTTCTTAATTGTTTACGCTCTTGTTGCTCAGGCTTCTACTAAATCATTGAGTGTTTGGTTTGTGGCTTGCTAGACATTTGTTTTTACATTACGTGGTCCCGCCTTAATTCCATTAAGTGATGAAAAATCGTATATTACCAGGATTTTATAACGGATATTTCGACAAGAAAACACGTTTAAAAAGATTTTTTACTGAAAAAAAGGCGATAACTGGTTTAAATTAACTACTAAATGTTTTAATTTTACAATATGCAGTTTCTTAAGCCGAAATTAAGGTTTTATTTCATACCCCAGCCAACCCCGTTTTCGCTTCTTGGAGAAGGGGTTGGATTGGGTATGAAAGTTAATACTCGGACCACGTAATGATTCATGTATACATGATCCTATCTGTGCTTTACTTGTTCTCTGAGAGCTCCATTTATACAAGAGAGAGAGAGAGTGTCTGCTCTTATTGATGCCATTCTTATGATGGCGGGAGGTATACAGTACTGCCCGTATTGGTTCTACCCATGAAAAAGTGGGTGGTTTGACTCCACCATGAACAAATAGAATGTCATATATAGTCTAAAAATGTGCTGGTAAATGACGCTCAACCAACCAACCAACCAACCAACCAACCCACTTAATGCTGCATAGTTTGTTAGAGAATATAGCCTGGCGGGCACTTCGTTATTTACACTGTCCTATTTTATTGAGATGACAATAGGGTAAGTGTGGGGTTTGGTGCACCCTACTACGTGGTTTAACCACCACCCACCCACCCCAGCGACCTTTTCGGCCACTGACCGTTCCAAGGCGGTAGTCCTTTGTCAACTATTTTATGTTTGTGATGTTAAATACCTTGCTTTTTATTTATCCTTGTAATTGTTGTTTGTTTCCATGCGTGTTTTTGGTTGACGGTAGTCCTTGAATGCTACATTTTCTAGTTGACTATAATTTCTATCAGGGAGTTTTCAAAGATACAACTTTTCTCAAATGCTTTGAAAATATACGTTGCTACATTACGTAGCTGTTGCTAATTTTCAGATTGAAATAATTATATCGTTCTGAGTATCATTTTAATCAACTACACCGTGTGCACAATATACAAACGAAACAAATCCTGATTATTGGCTCAGAATCTCTAATGGTATGGTTCGCATTGATTTTATGTACACTGCAGTTGCAACAATATAAATGTATTATCATTATGAGCGGCGTATATAATCCTTGGAAATAACCTTCACAGTTGCTTCCTCGAATAGAATGGTTTTTACTTTTCAACAAAGAAACTCGTTGATAATGAGCTATATTCAATTAATACGTATTGTAATCCATGCCAGACATGTGATACGTAGCTATACTGAATTAACGCATTTTGTAAGTAATGCCAAACTCGTGGATAATGAGCTATTTTGAATTATTACGTATTGTAATCAAAACCCAAATATAAACCTTTAATCTAGTAGTGGATTTCAAAAATCAATATGTATCGATATATTCAAACTCTCACTGAGCATCTTTTTATCAAAAACCAATTACGCCAAAAGCCACGTAATAAGATTAAGTGAGTTTCCCTATAAAATGACTATTTACATGACATGACGTGTGTTTTTTACTAAGTTATTGGCAGAAAAATAGCGCTCTAGCCTTCGGTACAGACTGATTCCAATCAACAATGACACAAGTAAGAGATAACGAGTTATAAATGAATAAGAAACATATTTTGATAATATAACGACCCTTTCGGTCAACCCGTTGATGTCATTAATAAGGAAAACAGCAACACAAATACGTATAGTATATTATCTGGTTAATATCATTACGGTCATATTTTTCTAATGAAGCGGATGTAGGCATCCTATCGTTTAATATGATACTGCACAAATACGGAAATGACATTAAAGGACAGTTTTAGTCAAATAAAAATTTGTCAAAAAATCAAGAGTTGTCATTGATTTTCGTGTTATCTATGAGGCGTTAACATCATTAAATGTTCGGCAGATTGCAAACAGTTGCGTGTCTCAAGACTGATTGTTATACAGATTATCAATTTAACCGTAAAATATTGTCAGATGCGGCGTTGATAATGATCAAAGTTCACGTTCGAGTTCCGTCAACTGGATATAAAGTGAGACCCTAGGACAGCAAAATGAATTAGTTGAAAAGGGCTCATATAACTGTATATAATCACCACTTCTAGATTACACGGATTGTAAGCCTTTGACATTTATAACTTGTCGATGCATTAGTCCCCTTTTTGTTTTACCGCAGATATGTTCGCTGTACCGTAAGTAAGCAGCGAATGCATATAAAATATAAAAAGCATTAGTATTTATTTAATTTATAATTAGAATTATACACGCTATTTTTTACATATTATATTAAAGAAATAAAACATGTAAAAGTCGATATAAAAATCGAACAGGAAAAGTAGCATTCAAGGACGACAGTCAACCACAAACACACCAGAAACAAAGAATAAGTTTAAAGATGAATAAAAAGCAAGACATCACAAATACAAAAGGATTGACCATAGGTCTACCGCCTTGGAACGGTCAGTGGCAAAAAAGGCCGCTGGGGGTTTAAACAAGGTTCTAGGGTGCACCAAACCTCACTCTTACCCTATTGTCATCCCAATAAAACTAGACAGTGTAAATAAAGATATAAATTTAGCCATGCTCACCTAGTCGGCAAATATTAGCAGATTTACCGTTCATTGAAAGGGATTGCAAGCAGTTTGGATGTAATTTTGTGACAAAAAGTTTTGTTTTTTTCGACCAATATTTGAAAGGCCGGAATCATACAGCAGAGAGGTGAAACTGTATACTTTGTTGTCTTACCCGCCACTTGTGTATAAAAATTGCAGGTGTAGAGTGAAAAAAAAAATGAAAAAAAAAGGAAATGCTCTACCTCACTGAGTTTAAAAATGCTACATCCAAAACAATAGGTTGTTGTCTGCTAGAAAATTCAAACTAACAGGCATTGTCTATAACATTTGCAGGTGTAGAGTAAATAATTAAATATGCCCTACCTCACTGACTTTAATTTAGGCCTGGTATAACTGTTCTTGGATGGATGGACATGTATTCAGTCAAAATCAATTCAGAACTAAAAAAATGATACATCCAAAAACAAAAATGTTATTGTTTGTTATAAAATGCCAACGTACTTATTAGTGCTATTAGCCAGTCACATAACTGTAGAGATGATACAGTGTGTGTTTTTGGCAGTATCATGATCACCAATTATAACAGCATGTTCATTCTATATCTGCTGTCCATTTGAATATTCATATTTTATAGGAATACATGGCAATGTTGTTGTTGTTTAAAAAAAAAAAAAATCGCGGTGTCACGTTACTTTTTCTACAAAAGAAATTTGTTCAATCATTAATATTAATTATAAGAATAGTATAAAGCAATTCCTTTTTGCATATTAACTTAATTACATTTCACCAATAATATATGCACACCTATGGTAGAATAACGAAGAAAAGCTGAAAGCTTAAAATTGTATTTAAATACATGCAAGCAGATTTAAGTCAAAATGATACTGGATTAATAAATCGACAGGCTAATTTTAATGCTTGATAAAGACTTCAAGATTGTCATGTGTCCCTTTAATTTTAGAGTAATATATTATTATTATGTAAAATTTTGAAATAATGAAAATATCACTTGTAATTCGTTTTAGCCATCTACATCAATACAACTGTCCTCCTGTTTAAACAACAGGGCCCTGTTTTATTAAAAATCTTACGATAAATCTCAAATGTGTTTCACCTAAGCATTCAATGTAGACATGTATGTGTGCACGTAGTGCAGAAATATCACATATATAAGAAAATGATATGAAATCAAGTTTATTTGAAAAGTGTAATTTATAGTGAAGCACATTACGTGGTCCGAGTATTAACTTTCATACCCCATCCAACCCCTTCTCCAAGAAGCGAAAACGGGGTTGGCGGGGGTATGAAATAAAACATTAATTTCGGCTTAAAATGTTTGCCTATTGTAAAATTAATACATCTAATTGGTCATTTTAAACAGGTTATCGCATTTTTTCAGTAAAAAACGTTTTTAAACGTATTTTATTGTCGAAATATCCGTTATAAAATCCTGCTAATATAATCTATTCTATCGATTAATGGAATTAAGGCTGGACCACGTAATGATTTAAGAAAATGATTTACGATCAGAATGGTAGTAGTTGTTTCATAAAACAATGCCCAGGTACTTCCAAAAGCCTCATAACTTCATACAGTTTAATGCTAATGACTTATAAAACAAAAACTCTCAAAGTCAGCAAGCTTTCCATGAAAAAAAAACTTGTTCACATACAGTTATATGAAGACCGACTTAGTGGACTCGCACTTCTTATTTGAAACTGAAACTGTATTATCAACAGCAAAATAGAAGTTGTTTTGTGTTTGTTTGATTTATTTTCGGTGGGTGGAGGTGGGAGTAATATGGTATGTCTGTCAGTCTATCAATAGTCAATGTCACATAACTTCAAAATCACGGAATTTGCTAATTTCAGGAAAAAAACTACATTTTGGCCTATAACATTATAAAAGCGTTTTTGTACTAACGGCAATTTAGACAATGACTCTATGTGGGGTTCCCAAGAAGTTTGTAAAGGACTTACTATATATTCTTATTAGATAACATGTTCGACTGGTATGAACCTAGACATATTTTTGGTATCCCAATGGGTTCGTAATGTGCACCTCGTGACGCAAATCTGTTTTTACCTAATGCTGTGGTAGAGATTTCATGTTGAGTCTTTCACCAGACACTCCGGCAAATGTCATCAAACCCTTTAATAATATCTAATATCTTCAACTCAGTATAGCTGATATTTCTGATACTGTCCATTCTTTTCTTGATTTGTATCTCTCGTTTTTAATGGAGAAATAATAAGCAACATCTATGACCAGAGGTTGGCATCGTTGATTATCCCCACTAAGACGAGATGTTCCCAAAGCAACATCTTATAAGGTATTTGTTTCTCAACTTAATCATTTTTCTAGAGCTTGTAGTCAAGTTAAGGAATTTAACATTTGTAACCTGTGTATTGTAACTCTATCAGAGTACCGTTACAATAAACTTTGAAACACATTTACTGGCTGTTATAATCGAAGCCTTGATCTACTTTTAAAATGTTTCGGCTATGTTTTGTTTCATGAACATGTTTATGTTTATCTAAATCGAAATCAATACACAACAATAGATATGTTCAATTCACACATTGCAATATCTGTGAAAAGCGAGAATAAGGATTTATTTGATCACGTAGAAAACTTTGAACAGGTAAATTAATCCTCAGGTAAATGTATTTATCAATTATCTGCAAAAGTTGTGCAGCTATACAATTCAGATTTACCTCATTTCCCAGTGCAGTCACGCAGTGGTAAGTAAAAATAGTATCTACGTCATGCAAATAACACTTATTTTACATTCAACTTAGTAGCGGTTTTCAACTACATTTATATGCTTCTCTCCGAGTCTATCAAGAAATGTTCATATGATGTTTAAGAGTTAAATTTGTTAAATGATAATACTACAAAAAGGGTGGCCATTCATCTTTAAAATATAAAAGTAGTTTAAATTAAAAACTCTTCTTCGACATGGACTATCGGAGAAAAAGTAGGTTATGACTCGATCATCTTGCAACGCACTGCATGTTTATTGGTTGACGCATTTACCACTATGATTTCCCTTTTGAATGTACGATGACCAAACAGACTTGAGGCCATATGACCCGTTTTAATAGCGCAAGAGTTTGGCTCGGTATCACAGTAGTGTTGCCTGTGTGGTGTGGTCCACAGAAGTGTTGCATGTGTGGTGTGGTCCACAGTAGTGTTGCCTGTGTGGTGTGGTCCACAGTAGTGTTGCCTGTGTGGTGTGGTTCACAGTAGTGTTGCCCGTGTGTTGTGGTCCACAGTAGTATTGCCTGTGTGGTGTGGTCCACAGAAGTGTTGCCTGTGTGGTTTGGTCCACAGTAATGTTGCCTGTGTGATATGGTCCGCAGTAGTGTTACTTGTGTGGTATGGTCCCCAGTAGTGTTGCCTGTGTGGTGTGGTCCCCAGAAGTGTTGACTGTGTGGTGTGGTCCCCACTAGTGTTGCCTGAGTGGTGTGGTCCACAGTAGTGTTGCCTGGATGGTGTGGTCCACAGTAGGATGCCTGTGTGGTGTGGTCGCGGTAAAATGTCTCTCCGTGCTTGCAGTTAGAACTGTTATTCATTCCGATCTTTAGAGATAGTTGAGCCCGACATCGTAGTACATTCTCAAATACTTCGTTTTCTTACTTTAATTTTGAATATGTGGTTCCACTATTCCAGCCTTTAAAGGCTTTGGGTATTGTTCAATCAAGGATGTGTTGTCTGCTTTTTAATTTAGTCTTTCGACTGTTACTTGTGATACGCGGGCTTTATAACCTCTGCTCCTAACTCAATTCCATTTTATTTATTTCACCCATTGTTTTCTTGTTTAGGGCAAAGCATTCTCTGATGAACATACCACACTGAATCTTCGAGATGGTTGACATTTTCGTACTATTGTTTATATATTGAGTTCTGCTCAACTCGGGGCTAGAGGGTGTGAGCGGCTCAACTCGAGGCTAGAGGGTGTGAGCGGCTCAACTCGGGGCTATAGGGTGTGAGCGGCTCAACTCGGGGCTAGAGGGTGTGAGCGGTAGTAATCAGATTTCATCACCGTTCTTAATCAAACCGAGACTGCAATATTTTAATATTTATCGTGTTCGACGATTTCCAAATGTTCCCTTTCATACTCGTTTGGGCACTCTAAAACCTCTAAATACCTTTTTGCCACTGACCGTAGCCTTGCCAGTGTGATAAGGGTTAGGTTCGGTGCACTCTAGAACCTGGTTAAAATATCCAGCGTCCTTTTTGTCACTGACCGTAGCCCTGCCAATAGGGTAAGAGGTTTCGTTCACCCTAGAACCTGGTTGTAACTTTTGCCAATGACCTTAGCCTTTTTGTTACGCACCTATGATATACTTGTATTTTATTCACTGCTCCAAAAAGGCGTCACATTTATATTAATGTTTATTGAATCACTTGACAAAGGTACTACTAAATACACTCATTGTTGATGAAGTTTACGCTATCAACTACTAACTATAACGACACCAAGAAACATTATTAATATCAAGCCTCCTCATGATACAAGCATGAGTAATATGATACAAGCATGAGCAATATGATACAAGCATGAATAATATGATATAAGCATGAGTAATGTGATACAAGCATGAGTAATATGATAAGTAATATGATACAAGCATGAGTAATGTGATATATAATATGATACAAGCATGAGTAATGTGATAAGTAATATGATACAAGCATAAGTAATATGATACATGCATGAGTAATGTGATAAGTAATATGATACAAGCATGAGTAATATGATACAAGCATAAATAATATGATAAGTAATATGATACAAGCATGAGTAATGTGATAAGTAATATGATACAAGCATGATAAATATGATACAAGCAAGAGTAATGTGATAAGAGTAATGTTATAAGTAATATGATACAAGCATGAGTAATGGGATACATATTATAATACAAGCATGAGTAATATGATACAAGCATGAGTAATGTGATAAGTAATATGATACAAGCATGAGTAATGTGATACAAGCATGAGTAATGTGATAAGTAATATGATACAAGCATGTGTAATATGATACAAGCATGAGTAATGTAATAAGAGTAATGTGATAAGTAATATGATACAAGCATGAGTAATGTGATAAGTAATATGATACAAGCATGAGTAATATGATACAAGCATGAGTAATGTGATAAGTAATATGATACAAGCATGATTAATATGATAAAGCATGAGTAATATGATAAGTAATATGATACAAACATGAGTAATGTGATACACACATGAGTAATGTGATAAGTAATATGAGACCAGCATGAGTAATATGATACAAGCATGAATAATGTGATAAGTAATATGATACAATCATGAGTAATGTGATAAGTAATATGATACAAGCATGAGTAATGTGTAATGTGATAAGTAATATGATACAAGCATGAGTAATGTGATAAATAATATGATACAAGCATGAGTAATGTGATACAAGCATGAGTAATGTGATAAGTAATATGATACAAGCATGAGTAATATGATAAAAGCATGAGTAATGTGATAAGTAATATGATACAAGCATGAATAATGTGATAAGTAATATAATACAAGCATGAGTAATGTGAGTAATGTGATAAGTAATATGATACAAGCATGAGTAATTTGATAAGTAAAACGATACAAGCATGAGTAATGTGATAAGTAATATGATACAAGCATGAGTGATATGATAAAAGCATGAGTAATGTGATAAGTAATATGATACAAGCATGAGTAATGTGATAAGTAATATGATACAAGCATGAATCATGTGATAAGTAATATGATACAAGCATGATTAATGTGATAAGTAATATGATACAAGCATGAGTCATGTGATAAGTAATATGATACAAGCATGATTAATGTGATAAGTAATATGATACAAGCATGAGTAATGTGATAAGTAATTTGATACAAGCATGAGTAATATGACACAAGCATGAGTAATATGTACAATACAGCACAAACAACATTATTTACCAGGGAATCTAATAAAGTACGCAATACGAGCGCTCTTTATGGCAAAGAAGGCAAAATTGATCAAATATGGTTTAATTGCTAACGAGTGTTGGTGGTTATTCTGCCGTTATGTGGTCTTCCTGATCATTTCACACACCTCATTTCCCGTGAACTGCTGTTTTTTGCGTGGCATCGACAATGGTGCGTTTCATGTGATAACAAATACTGGAGGGAGATTAATATTATTCTTTATGATTCATATCTATAAATATATCAACATATCGACTTAGATTACAAAATAAACTAGTGCGTATGTATTGATTTCCCTAAGCTGTGAACACGTTGCGACATAGTTATAGCTAGTAATTGTCCTGCCCCATCTTCTAAAACATTCTATTACATTTTGATGACGAGATACTATATGTATAACTCGAAATGAAATATCTGTTCTATTCTGTTCTAAAATTAAAGTAAATTCAGCCCTTATAGAAACTCATTTGACAAATGGCCCATATTGGAGCTGGGGGCGTGCTTTTACTGACGACTTTAAAAAGAAATCTGACCGACGAGAAGGGATTAGATCTAATCCATATTTTAAATTGAATATTAACATTTAATATTTCCTTTCATTATAAAAACAGCACATGTTCGATGTATAAGTCTCTATATAATTGAATGAAGACATTTCATTTCATGGGCGCACGATTTTAGTTAAAGCTATTTCAAGATTCTAAACAGCGTGTTCAATATTTTCTTCGTTAGAATTGGCTGATTTTAATAGTTTGTTAGAAAATAGTGTAGATAGTCTTATCTTATATATAAATTCAATTATATGTACAATTATTTACGCAATATAATATTCTCAATACTACTCTCAAACGGACAAAATAGGAGTATGACGCGAATACGAAAACAAACATCTTTTTTTTCGGCATTACTATGAAGTAATGAAACTTTGGAGGTATATGCCCGCTATGTAAGGAACCGAAAGCCAGTAAGAGTCCGTACGGGGTTCATTTCGAACCGAAAAATAAAATCTATGCAACGTATATTTTCGGAAAAGATTTAACGCATTCCGAAAAAAACAATATAGCGACCAAAAGTGACGTCATCACTTTTTCATCTTCGTACCACGCCTCAAAATTAGTAACAACTTACAGATCTCGTCGAGAGAATTCTAAAAATATATTTTTATACGTATGTCTGTTTTCTTTACTGATTAATGGACCGTTAAAGTTTAGTAACTGAAAGCTGTTCAATCGCGCTAAAAAGAAAACATAAAAATAAAAATAATAATCCAAACTGTTATTATCCGCTATAACCTTTAGCAATTATGACCCGATTTGTACGCTAGGGTATAAAAATGGGGCTACGAACGATAGCGTTTGAAATAATCAAGGTTTACGACCGTGACGTCATCACGTTTCGAGTGTTTGCCTCCTAAATTACAACCTCTACGCAGGGATATTGTAGCCACTAATCCCTGCCACCATACAAATCACGTGAAGATAGCTGAGGGCATGTGATTACAAAAATGGCGATACACTGTGTAAAGCTTGGTACAGCAGGCAATTGACAATAACATCGATCATCACTTTCGAGAAGATGTTGAAAACATTCAACCTGGTTTTAGCTTGGGTGTAATCTCTTTATTAAATTTACGCACAGCTTCTGTAATGTTCTCAACGAAATACATGTTTGTTAACAAGTACTGTAAATTAGTAACAGGTGCGCATGTTCGGTAAAATTGATTTTTTTTATATAAATAAATTATTTTTGTACCCAGATACCGTTTTTCACACTATTGTCCTATATTATGAACAAAGCAAATTGAAATATTGTACCAAAAAGTATCTAACCAAAAAATTAAAATTAGCTGTATTTCAGCTATAAATTGTGTGGTGACAGTGATTACTGTAACAGAAAGGGGAAGTAATCACTGCGGGCAGTTGCCTAATTGATTCAAAACGGCGGCTATTTTGACATTATCCGATATAACTTTAGCCATTACAACCCGATTTGTACTCAAAGGGTATCAAAATGGGGCTACGAACGATAGCGTTTGAAATAGTCATATTTCACGACCGTGACGTCATCACCTTTCGAGTTATTGCCTCTTAATTGATCCAAAATAACGGTCATTTTGACATTATCCGCTATAACTTTAGCAATTATAGTCCGATTTGTACTCAAAAGGTATCAAAATGGGACTACGAACGATAGCGTTTGAAATAGTCATGATTTACGACCGTCACATTATCACTTGTTGAGCAATTTATCCGTTCATTTTGACCAATCTAACTTGTTCTTGGTATCAAAATTAATTCTCCTTGGATATTTAATTAAATATCACGCTGACTTCAGGGTAGTATTTTTGTTATGATTGATAATACCTAGTATACTCTATCAACGTAGTCTAGTTTATTTCCGTCGTGTTTTTTTGTTCGTTAGTTTTTTAAATTAAATATCCCGCAGGTTTAAGGGCGGTGTTTTTTATGATTGTATTTAAAAGTATAATCTATCAATTGTGGAGTGCTATTACTTTTTTCTTTTTAGTATTCCATTACCCATGTCCTTCGATGCGAAATACTTGTAATTAACACTTGTTTTTCGCAATATATTTTTTTCCTTCAGCCAGTATGATATTTAATTAAAAAAGACAAAAAAAGAAGGAAATAAACTAGACTATGTTGATAGATTATACCAGGTATTATAAATCATGAAGAACTACTACTCTGAAGTCAGAGTGATATTTAATTAAATATCCAATGAGATTTAATTTAGATACCAAGAACAAAATAGATTGGTCAAAATGAACGGATAAATTGGAATATAAGAGGGCACTGTCTGACATAAAGGACATCATTTAAAAATAAGAATGGAAAAGAGCGGAACATGTACACCGTGTGTTCGACCGTGTTATTTAGAATGCGGAAAGTGTTTCTCTATTCTCAGATACATAGGAGAAAAGCACAACTCCAGACAAAGACGAAATTTCCGCGATGTGGAAAAACCATCCGTTATTCTATGTAGTGCCTGCGAAATCTGGTAAGGTATTTATGCGCATGGACGAGAAAAATGACGACGTAAGGAACTGTTAGTATTTTTATATTGCATTAGCTATAATGGCATCCAACTTTGCAATTAATTTTGTGTCAGAGGTAGCCACAGCTGAAGCAAACGCGAAATCTCGTTTGAAAAAACAAACGAAGTAGACAAAGCTGTCAGAGAGTATAACGTACGAAGGGGGACAAAACCTAATAGATTGAGATTGGAGTGGATTATATACTGCGGAAAACTCGGAAACGACGTAATAGCCGCTGATTACGTCTGGAACAGTAATGGAAAATCCAACTACGATGTACCTTCTATACAAAACAGAAGAAAAGTAAAACGCTACGATAAAAGCGGATATTACAACATCTAGACTTAGAAAAAGGAGTACGGAAGTGACAACGTATTAAAAAAGTAGTAGATTCCTATCAAAACGAATTACTATAAAACAAAAATACTACCGGCCTCGTCTCAGGACCCATTATACATCTACAAGACGATCACAGTCAACGCGGGACACGCATGAAACTGGACAAACGGGAAACAAAACAAATCCCCCTCAGAAGGATGCAGAATATTCTTTGCGCATTAACTATAACTAAATTAATATCGTGTATGTAAACATTCGCTTGACAAATATTTGTCTATAAAATATGTCGCTATGCATTAGCTCGCCTATATCGTCTAAGTTAACGTCCAAATTACAAAATATCAGGGACATATCCGAAAATAATCTTTTATTGGAGTGGGGGGTCGGGGCCGAAATAAAAAAAAAGGGTGGGGGCGCGAATGGCGACGATATTAAAAAAGGTCCAAGTTGGATGACATTATTATTATAACTTCTACAAGGCCTACCTCTGTGTCTTGGAATTATATGTAAATGTCTTTAAATATCTGTATTTTATGTTAAGATGTGCAGTATTGGATTTTAGTAGATGTTTTTCATGCCATGTATAAAACGTGCGCTGTACTAACGCTTAAAATATAATGCAGTATTGCACTTACTTCCGCGATAGAAATGTTAGTCAACTACATACAACAAACAATTTTAAAAAGCTTATCTATATGAATAGCGTAGTTTGTCTGCAGTTCCAATGGTCGGATGCTTTCCAGAAATGGGCTAGCAATCAATAACAAAAACAAACCTTCTGTGCCATTTTTTAGTGAGGCGTAAATATCTTTTTGGAGTTAGCAAGCAGAAAACCCCTCCAAAAAACTTATTTTGCCAGATTTTAGGGGGGTGTAGGCCTTTTTATGGCAGGTGTAAACATCCATGGCCAGGTTTTAGGGGGGATCGCGCCGGCTTCACGATCTCCTCCCCCGGCCCCCCTACCCCCCCCCCCCCCCCCCCCCCACTGGATCCGCCCATGATTCCGATCGACTAGGTCAAAAAGTAAAATGACTTAGTCCAAAAGTAAAACGTCTAGGTCCAAAATTGTAATAAATTGTAAAGATAAGATCCAAGATTGGAATGACTAGGTCCGAGTTTAAAACGAATCTTATGGGGAAAATACACATAAAAGGGTCAAAACTGAAAAGACTAGATCCAAAAGAAAATGAATGACTTTGTCCAAAAGTAAAACGTCTAGGTCCAAAATTGTAACGATAAGATCCAAAATTGGAATTCTAGGTCAGAATATAAAACAAACTTTATGGGAAAATAAACGTAAAATGGCTAACACTGAAAGGACTAGGTCCAAAAGTGATGACGTCACGGTCGTAAACCTGACTATTGCAAACGCTATTGTTCGTAGCCACATTTTTATACCCTTTGCGTACAAATCGGGCCATAATTGCTAAAGTTATAGCGGATAATGTCAAAATGTCCATTATTTTGAATCAATTAAGGGGCAAAAACTTGAAAAATGATGAAGTCACGGTCGTAAACCTTGACTATGTCAATCGCTATCGTTCGTAGCCCCATTTTGATACCCTTTGGGTACAAATCGGGTCATAATTGTTAAAGTTGTAGCGGATAATATAAAAAAATCCGCCATGTTGAATCAATTAAGAGGCAATAACTCGAAAAGTGATTATGTCACGGTCGTAAACTTTTGACTATTTAAAACGCCATCATTCGTATAGCCCCATTTTGATAGTCTTTGCGTACAAATCGGGTGATAATTGCTAAAGTTATTGCGGAAAATGTAAATAAATCCGTTATTTTCAATCAATTAAGAGGCAATAACTCGAAAAGTGATGACGTCACGGTCGTAAACCTTGACTATTTCAAACGATATTGTTCGTAGCCCAATTTTGATACCCTTTGGGTACAAATAGGGTCATAATTGCTAAAGTTAAAGCGGATAATAACAGTTTGGATTATTATTTTTATTTTTTCCTTTTAGCGCGATTGAACAGCTTCAAGTAACTAAACTGTAACGGTCAATAGCTCCGTAAAGAGAACAGATATATGTAAAAAAATATTTCTTTTGGAATTTGCTTGGCGATATCTGTACGTTGGTACTAATTTTGTGATGCTGGAATGAATATGCAAAATTGATGCCGTCACTTTTGGTCGCTTTATTGTTTTTTTCGGAATGCGTTAACTCTTTTCCGAAAATATACTTTGCTTAGATTTTTGTTCGGTTCGAAGTTGGTTACCTACTACCGATATGAACCCCGTACCCGATTCCTACTCGAACTTTCGGTTCCTTACATAGCGGGCATATACCTCCAAAGTTTCATTACGTCATATTAATGCCAACATTTTATTTTTTTTTCATATTCGCGCCATCCCACTATTTCGTCCTTTTGAGAATATTATATTGCGCAAATAATTGTAAATATAATTGAATATATATATCAGGTATGACTATCTACAATATTTTCTCACAAACTATTAAAATCAGCTAAGTCTAACTAAGAAAATATTAAACACACTGTTCAGAATCTTGAAACAGCTATAATTAAAATCGTGCGCCCATGAAATGAAATGTCTTCATTCAATTATATATACTGATCCAAACAGCTAACGCATCATTAGACAATACATTTAAAATCTCAATATAAACAATCAATAAATCAAAACAAATTTCATTCTGAACGAGACAAATATCTTGTCAATAACGACTGTAAATTAAAAAACAATCATTCAAATCACACGTCTCCAATGGTACCAGTCGGCATATAATAAGTTCATACATTTACTGGTGCGTTAGCTGTTTGGTTCAGTACAAATAATTATACACCGAATACTGGAACGCTAAAATTTATATGATCTATGATTAATTAAGGAGTATTGAAAATTGAACAAAACGTGAGTGTGTAGAAATATGTGTAACCTGACATATGATTATAATTGTGTATATTAAATATTAATAGTGAGGGATCAGCCTCCACACCACGAAAACATCGACCGTCATAAAGCCTAACATGTTCCTAAAATGACGTAAAACAGCATTCAACCAACCATCTTATATATTAACCCTTAACCCGCTAAGCACGATTATAATATCATTTGCCTCCATAATGTAAACCCAGATCAGCCTGCGTGCGAGTTGACTCGCATCAGTTGTTGACGTCATCAGTTGTTGACGTCACTTGCTGCTTCTCAAAGCTCAAAAGTAAGACATTAACATTTAAAATCAAACTTCCGTTTTTCCAGGCCTTTGTTCTAAAGATCATAGCATAGCAAAGAAATCAGAAGCAGGCCGGAAGGCTATTCTCTATGGTGCCGTAACTATTAACAATTTCACTATTTAGCAGTGATCGATGTCTGTTCAGATTGCAGGCAGTCTTTAAAACAAACGACATCATTTGTGGTGCCTTCTCACAGTTGGAATTGTTATATTAAAGTTGAATGGCCACCCTTTTTGTAGTATTATTAATTAACAAATTTAACTCTTAAACATCATATGGACATTTCTTGATAGTCCCCGAGACATGTATTGAAAACCGCTTGTTGTATGTAAAAATAAGTATTATTTGCATGACGTAGATACAACTTTTACCACTGCGTGACTGCACGGGGAAATGAGATAAATTTGAAATGTATAGCTGCACATTCAATACATTTACCTGTGGATTAATTTATCTGTTCTTTCGGAAAGATTCCAGTGCCAATACTTCAATCAAAGATAAGTCGCATGACATTGTTTTCTTTTTTATTGGCATGTAATGCATTCTACACTGTTTCCTTAAAGCTTACTGTTTCAGCAACATATCAAAACGTATTGATAATTTGCTGCATTCCTTCCGAAGCAACGAGCTCAAACAGTAAAGAACGTACCTTAGAAAAACAATGCTTTTGTTATTATTTATGATCGTGACGGGCAATCGAAAACGGATCACAGCGTCGAAAGTTGGACGGCGTAACCACGAGACTAATATGGTCTTGACTAGTTACGCAGAAAATAAGAGGAAACCAGTACCGTTCTTCTCTTCAAATCTTCAAAGAGCTCGACAAAATTGCTCCGCTGTGTATTGTTAGCGGTTCCGTTAAGTGATACACTTTTATATACTGACTTCGGTGGTCAATTTCTAGACGAAAACTATGGTGTATATAGTATATTAGTCTAATTAAAGCAGGGTCCCAATGATCAGTACATAAAAATGCTTCTTAGTTAATGCAGACAATTCTCAAGTTTTTGCGTCTGTGTGATCAAGATCGATTCAGGACGTTTCGGCACCAAACCCATTCGATACCTAGACGAATCGGCACCTAGACTTTCGGCACCAAACCATTTCGGCATCTATTTTAATTTTTACCCTAGACGTTTCGGCACCCATTTATATTTGAGTATTATAATGAAGTAAAGAAATTAGGAATTTAAATATTTTCTGTAAGATCACTTGTAATTCATCTGATTGTCTTAACGGCAACTCCGAAGCGGTTTTGTGCATGAATACAACTAAAATATGAACATAAATAGGGCCCATATGATAATCACTTGTAAAATTTAAGTAAATATGACTTTTATATTATATTCTAGCATGGTTACTGAAATTCCCTTTGTAATAGCTCAGGTGTAAATCGTTTAATTGAAAATACTTGAATATGTTCCCTTTAACATGTATAATAATGTATATCTAAGACCAAATAAAAACTTATCTGTATTCGTACAGTATCTTTTAATTCTTCACTTTACCTTCCTGTCATCTCCATATCGACGACTACAGGTATGTGACTTGAACAAAGCTTCCACAAACTAATCTATTATTAAACATCGTCTACATATAACGCATGCGTTATACTTTTCTAGTTATATCTATATTTACATTGCAACTCAGCAAGATAACAACTACGTCATACTATATCTTTTGATTTATGATTGCGTGTTATGGATCAGCAGGTCCTGTTTTATGAAACAAATTAACAACCTACGATAATTTTGATCGTAAGTCAAAATTAAATACCTTCTACCATTTTCCTTCAAAGCATTTGAAGCAAGCAATGAAGGGTGGAAATATTGCATAAGCAATATATATTTTAGACAGTTTAAAGAAAAGTGTTTTGTCTGTTTACTTAAGATATAGCAATAAATTTAGACAATTATGTGTGCACGTAGTGCAGAAATATCACGCATAAAAAATGAAATGAAATCACGTTTATTTGAAAAATGCAACTTATAGTGAAGTCAAAGAAAATGATTTACGATCAAAATGGTCGTAAGTTGTTTTATAAAATGGGCACATCTTACGATAAATCTCGAATTTTAAATCTGTTCACATTTTTGCACCTAAGCATTCAATGTAGACTATTATTAGTGCATTATGAGCAGAAATATCAAATGTATAAGAAAATAAAATGAAATAGCGTTCATTTGTGAACTGTAAATATTTATCAAAATTGTCGTCAGTTGTTTAATAAAACCGGGCCTAGATGAGGAGATTT
>JAWPHD010021920.1:0-26749 GCA_037043455.1 Cyrtodaria siliqua
TTGCATTATTTTCCCCAAACATAACCTTAGCCAGGTAACCTAACCTTGGTTAGGTAACTTAACCTCAGTTAACTTCAAGTGGTTGCCTCACTTTATGTCTTTGATACTTGTTCATATGTATTGTTGGCATTGGTGGACATCGCTGAACGACAAAATATACCAAGGTCAAGGTCATGTTTGAGTTATTTACCCTAAACATCAGTTTGGTTAGGTAAGAACCTCGGTTAACTTTTTCAGATAACTAATTTGTTTGTTTGATACTTGGTCATATGTATTGCTGGCATTGGTGGACATCACTTAACGACAATAATTACCAAGGTCAAGGTCATATTTTGCGTTATTTTCCCCAAACTTGACCTTAGGTAACATAACCTTGGTTAGGTAACTTCACCTCAATTAACTTTATGTGATTGTCTCACTTTATGTCTTTGATACTTGGTTATATGTATTGTTGGCATTGGTGGTCATCTCTGAATGACAAAAAATACCATGGTCAAGGTCATATTTTGTGATATTTTCCCAAAACTACACACTGGTTAAACCACTTAACCACAGTAACTGAACTTCTTATGATTACCTCGCTTTTGAAGTGTTGTCTTTGGTGGACTTCATTTAAGCACAAATTAAATAAAATATTTCATATGCGGTTTCCCGCGGTGGGTGAGACACCCTCAGACCGAGGTCTTGTTAGCCTTGTGAACACTCTAGCACCTTCATTTTGTATTCGATCTTTCCCAAACTTGGCCAGATTGTTGATATCAGTGAAAGCTCGGATATTTTTGAAAAACAGTCAGATGGAACCAGTAACACTGGAGTATTGGCCCTTTTTCGCAATTTGGTAATGTACACTGGAAACCCCAGGGGTCACAGTTTTACATAGACTTATATAGGGAAAAACTTAAAAAATCTTCTTCTCTGAAACTATAAGAGCGAAAGGTTTAATATTTTGTATTTACCATCAGCTTATTGTCCTCTACCAAGTTTGTTCAAATGGTGACCCTTGGGTCAAATTTGGCCCCGCCCCAGCGTTCAGTTTTACATAGTCTGATATAGAGAAAAACTTAAAAATCTTCTCTGCAACTACAAGACCTTTAATATTTTGTATTTATTATCAGCTTATGTTCTTCTAAAAAGTTTGTTCAAATGGTGACCCTGAGGTCTAATTTGGCACCGCCCCAGGGGTCACAGTTTTATATTGACATTGGGGGCGTCCGTGGCCGAGTGGTTAACGTCTCTGACTTGAAATCACTTGCCCCTCACCGCTGTAGGTTCGATCCCTCAGGGGCTTAGGAATCTTTATGTGAGGAAGCTATCCAGCTGGCTTGCGGAACGTCGGTGGTTCTACTCAGGTGCCCGCCCGTGCACGAAAATTGCCCGGAGGGGCACCTTGGGTCTTCCTCCACCAATGGAAGCTGGAAAGTCGCCATATGACCTTAGCTGTTGGTGCGACTATAAAATCCAATTCAATCAATTTATATTGACATATATAGGGAAAAACTTTAAAAAAAATTCTTCTCTGAAACTACAAGAGCATGAGGTTTAATATGTTGTATTTACCATCAGCTTCTTCTGCCAAGTTTGTTCAAATGGTGAAGCTGGAGTCAAATTAGGCCCCTTTCCACGGGGTCACATGTTTTACATAGACTTTTATAGGGACAAAACTTAAAAAATCTTCTTCTCTGAAATTACAACCGCCAACGGTTAAATATTTTGTATTTACACTCAGCTTATGGTCCTCTACCAAGTTGTTGAAATGGTGACCCTGGGGTCAAATTTGGCCCAGTGGTCACATGTCAAACTTGTTTTGAGTGTTTATATTAACGAAAGTTTGATTTGTTTTAAAAAAAACAAAGCTAGCCAAACTTGAGCCAAATACATCCCTCCACCTATATCTTGGTAATTGAAGACACTTTATAAAAAACTAGTTTGATACTGCCATATCTGACACACAATCCTTCTATCACCCCACCACCCATCCAACCATGGACACCATATAGCCAGTAGAGCGATACAGGCCTCTTGTTTCATGGGTAGTACTTCTGGTATATAAATATTAAATTCATGCGAAGGTGACAGTGAATATTGTCAACTTTCGATAAAATAATGTTGATAATGTTCACTCACCCTCACAGGAATTTAATATAAAATATGTTCTGCAGAGTATCTTTTGAAATAGAACATGACATCCTCTGTTCAAAATCGCTATCAACAGCAACTAGAAATTAATTTCTGGGTATGGTTATTTGTGTGCTTTTGGAATCTTCAGTCGTGACTTCATATTTCCAAATAATTTTCAGAAAGTTTTTCAAACTGTTTTCTCCAAGTCCGAAATTGTAATAAATGTTCCCTGATTTTCATTTTAGCATACATAATTGAGCATAGGAAAACCCAGCAGGAAAAAACCCATACCTAACCTAATTATAAACTTTCTGCGGCGCAGGTTTTTATCATTAAAAATACACAGACAGATATAATGCTATTTGCCAGGTAACATTACAAAAAAATGCTGCCTGCTAGTGATGTCACACCAGGGGTTGATATTACAACAGCATACGACAGTGCATACTATGATATAGCAGTCTATGGGAATTTAAACATGGGGTCCGACATGAGGTATAATAAAAAATCAGTATCACATACCAATAGTACCTGTGACCTTGACCCTCCAGGTTATGGATTATGTTGTGTCACATGCATAAAATGTCTGACACGGTTATATTGTGTCTCGTGCATAACATGGCAGAACATTGTTCATTATTGGGAAATGTTTGAGATGTCTGCATAAGTGCTCCTGTCGTGTCCTGACTCTGAACTTTAAAAATGCTAAAGGTTTTATCGGGTGTAGAACAAACAATTGTGTCCTATCAGTTAAAATGAAAAGATTACCCATAGTGCAACCTTTTCAGGGAATTTGTTTTATATTAAAGGGACACACGGCAATCTTGAAGATTTTATTAAACATGAAGTGTGTGTGTGTGTATTTCTAAGGATTATAGTCCCTCCACCTACGACAGACGTACATGAAAATTAGCTTCATGATTTATTAATTCAGTGACATATGACTTTAAACCTGTTTGCATATCATTAAATAAAATTTTGAGTTTTTAATTTTCATCGTTATTTTATCAAATGTTGAAATATATTATTGGTGCAATATTATCAGAAGTCAGTAATATAAAAAAACTAATTGCTGCTTTATACTATTCTTATAATTAATATTAATGATTGAAATAATGCATGTTATGTAGAAAAACTATCGGGGACGCCGCAAGTTTTTTAAAAGTCAAGATTGCCGTGTGTCCCTTTAAACCTAAGTAAAGCAAAACTTTATTCAAAATTCTTCAGATAAAACTTGAATACTTACATACAGTAGTCTAAGAAAACACTGATAAGAAGTGCATCCTCTATCCTCTTACATTTTACCTACATGTTTATCTTGGTTATAAATAGGTACATGGTGAAGAAACTGGGAAAGAAAATAGTAGCAATGACACATCTGTGAGAGATCAGTCTGACAAAACAGAAGGTGTTGATGATGTACATGGAAAAGAGATAGATGAAAAGGAAAGCCATGAAGAGATAGATGAAAAAGAAAGCCATGTAAAGACAGATGAAAAAGAAAATCATGTAGAGACAGATGAAAAGGAAAACCATGCAGAGACAGATGAAAAGGAAAGCCATGAAGAGATAGATGAAAAAGAAAGTCATGTAGAGACAGATGAAAAGGAAAGTCATGTAGAGACAGATGAAAAGGAAAGTCATGTAGAGTTAGATGAAAAGGAAAGCCATGTAGAGACAGATGAAAAGGAAAGCCATGTAGAGACAGATGAAAAGGAAAGTCATGGAGAGATAGATGAAAAGTAAAGCCATGTACAGAAAACTAACACTAACAATACAGAAAATAGTGAGGGCAACATTTCAGTAAAGTAAAAATGAAGACGAAAATTCCGAAGGGAAATACGTAGAAGAAATCTCAGAAAGGAAACAGTTAGATAAAAAATCAGAAGATGAAAATTATGGAGAAAATGATGCAACATGAACTGGAAATGAGGCAGTTGGGAAACAAGAACACTGGAAGTAATGGGAGGGATCCAATAATTATTGACAGTGTCAGATGTTTTTGCTTGCTATAAATGAAAGTAAGAGTTGGTTTACATATTTTATTTCGAATTCGTGCATAAATACTTTTAACAGTATATAAAGGATTGGAACGAAAGAAAATTTATAAAGTTCCTCTCCTTGGAAAACGTGTTTACAATTCAAGTATGTATTAATAGCTACGGAACATACCTAGATATGAACCAATTGATAGAACTGAACTATTATAATTATTCAGTGTCACATTGGTTTTCAGTTAATATTATGTTAACCCTGTCCTCTTGGGCAGAAAGGTGAATGTATAACTGGATGATATTGTGTTACTGCAAATAAGAATTGTAATAAAAAAGTATTTTCACCAAATGATATATAAATTACCAGAACACAACTTGAATGAATAACTGTGTGGTATAGAGGATGTTTAAAAATTGTTATGATACTTTGTTGAGGTTGAAGAGTTAGTCCAAACTGTATTTGGATAAGTTGGTTTCCATTTATAATTACCCTGCAGACATTAGTGACAGTGCGAATATTCACAGAATACTGTTTTCTGTCAATGCATATTAAACCAGCATTGCATGATTACTTTTCTTTATGTATTTTCTTCAGGCACAGCCCCGTGTGGTTGCCGGGGGCCCCGTTTGGTTACGGGGCAAAGAATACAGCCACTGCAGATCCCTTTGGAGGGGTAGGCAGAGGGGTAGAATCCCCCCAAATTCATGTTCATTTTATCATTTTTTGTTCATGTTCATTAAAGGTCTTCATCATGATCCCTGCATTGTTTCAGGTGCTATCTCGCTCGCATCAAAAGAGCAGTGGCAGAAAAACAATAACGTGGCTCCAGCGTAAATGGAGTTTCTACGCTAGAATTTGTTTTGAATACATATTAGTTTTGAATTATTTTTAAAATAATGTCCCCAATTGTTCAATAGTTAAGTATTTTAGTTGCCACACTGATGATTTCCCCATAAACATTATATATTTTTTTTTTGTATTAAAAAAATAATCTATGATTGTCCACACAAAGTTTAAGTGTAAGTGCATGAAGAGTTAGTGGTAGTTTTATGGTGCTGTAGCTGATAGAAATCCCACCCTACCCCACCCAAAGATTTTAGTGTAAATATTAGTGGTAGTTGCATGGTGCTTTAACTGATAGTCAAGCCCGATCCCAGCCAAAGATGTTAGTGTAAATATTAGTGGAAGTTTCATGGTGCTATAGCTAAAAGTCAAGAAGAAATCCCCACCCCACCCCATCTCATCCAAAAAGTTGTGTAAATATAAATGATAGCTGATGGTGCGGTGCTATAGCTGATGGTCAAGAAGAAATCTCATCCAAATAGTTGTGCAAATATTAGTGGTAGTTCAAGTTGCATGGTGCTATAGCTGATAGCCCAGTAGAAATTTCAAGATGGCCGAAATAAAATAAGAATGTCATAGAATAATGGTTATTAGATTTTTGAAGGGAAAACAATTGGTATACAAAATATGGTGATGTATAAACACAAATATAAAGGATCTTCATATTGAATATGCTTTTTTATACCTTTAAAAATGAAACCAGTAAACGTGCATTGGATTTGTGAATGAATTGAATGTCCTTGATTGTGAAATATAGACAAATAAATGGCTGCTGTATAATTGAATAGGAAACAAAATAATGTTACTGAAAAGAATGGAAAATACTTATGATTGGCTTATAAAATGCAGCGACTTGTCTTTTATTGGAAATTTTTAAAGATTTTTTCAGAATTTATTTTTATAAATTTTATCAAATAAAATAGTTTTATCCTATATAATCTTGGTGTCATTTGTTTGTATTCTGCCAGTTCTGTTCCCTGTTTAATCTAGTTAGGTCTGTATTACCCAACACATGATAAAACCATGCCTGCACATCTTAGAATTCATAATTAAATGATGAACATCAAGGATAAAGATCGAGTTTATAATCACCTACCAGAAAATATTGGTATGTCTTATTTCTGGTCACTGATTGGTCAGTTTTTAGCTGATGCTCCACTGATCAAAGATCAGCAGACTGATCAAAGATAAGCAGAGCTTATGCCGTGGTGAGGTGTCCGTCTGTCCGTAAACTTTTTTTTGTGGCGACTACTCTGAAACTACTTCATGGATTTTCATGAAACTTCAGAAATGTTGTCCATGATGTCTAGTTGATCCTAGCAAAAATTCACATTGATGTGAAATCCAAGATGGCTGCCATGGCTAAAAATAGATTTATAAAAAAACAAGTTTGTAGTGACTACTACTTGAATATTGATATGGAACTTTTTCCTAAAATTATCAGCATGACATGATGTAGATCCTTGTTGAAAATTATTTTGATTCGACATTAAACATGGCTGCCAGCGGCCATCCTTGTTTACATAGAGTTATATATTAAAAATTTGTAGCGACTACAGCTCTGAAACTACTTGACGGATATTTCATGAAACTTCACAGGAATGTTGCTTTTGATATCTTAGTTGATTGTAGCAAAATTTCAGGCCGGCCGGAATTTCAAGATGCCCACCATGGCTAAAAATAGATTTTTAAAAAAAAGTATAGCAACTACTTCTTGAAAACTATAAGTGATATTGATATGGGACTTTTTCTAAATTGATAAGCATGACATGATGTTGGTCCTTGTTGAACATTATTTTGTTTGACATTAAACATGGCTGCCAGCAGCCATCTTTGTTTGCATAGAGTTAAATAGTAAAAGCGTTTAGCGACTACTCTTCTGAAACCTCCCGAGAGATTTTTATGAAACTTCACAGAAATGCTGATCTAGCTATCAAAACCTATCAGAAGAGCTTCAAGGTCATTGACCTCTTGTTTTGTTGATGCTCTGTCAGAATTATGTATAAAATAGAGTTTAATAAAGTGCTCTAGTTTTGGTTGATATTCATGATTTTGATAAAGCATCCTGTCATTTTTAACCAGGTTTCGGAAAACCTGGTTATTAGATTGGGGTTTGGCATGCATGCGGCGACAAACTCTTAGTTTCCGCTCAATAACTTTTGTTCATTTTATCATTTTTAGCTCTACTGGCCGAAGGCTAGCATAGCTTATGGGATGGCGAGTTGTCCGTCGTCCGTCCGTCTGGTAACGTTTGCCTTGTAAACACTCTAGGGCCTTCATTATTAATCTTATCTTTACGAAACTTGTCCAATGTCTTTATATCAATGAAAGCTCGGACAAGTTCGAAAACCAGCCGGATCGGATAAATTTCACCGGAGTTCTGGCCCTTGTTTGCTGAAAAATGCCATATTAAGCCTTGTAAACGCTCTAGCACCTTCATTTATTAATTGATCGTTACCAAACTTGCACAGATTGTTAATATTAATAATAGCTCAAACAAGTTTGAAAACCAGTTAAATCGGATCAGTAACACCGGAGTTGTGACCCTTGTTTTTTCTGAAAAATGCTATTTTCTGCCTTGTGAACACTCTAGGGCCTTCAATATTAATCGGACCTTTACTTAACTTTGCCAGTGTCTTTATATCAATGAAAGCTCGGACAAGTTCGAAAACCGGCAAGATTGAAATAATTTCACCAGAGTTATGGCCCTTGTTTTGCTGAAAAATGCCATATTAAGCCTTGTGAACACTCTGGCACCTTCATTTATTATTTGATATTTACCAAACTTGCACAGATTGTTAATATCAATGAAAGCTCGGACAAGTTCGAACACCATCTAGATCGGACCATTAACAGCGGAGTTATTGTCCTTGATTTAGTTAAAAATACTATAAGACGATAGGGCCTTCATCTTTCATACAATCTTTACCAAACTTTACCAGATTGTTTATATATATGAAAGCTCGGGCAAGTTCGAAAACCAGCTAGATAGGACCTTTAACAGCGGAGTTATTGCCCTTGATTTAGTTAAAAATGCTATAAGACGATAGGGCCTTCATCTTTCATCCAATCTTTGCCAGATTGTTAATATATATGAAAGCTCGAGCAAGTTCGAAAACCAGCTAGATAGGAATATTAACAGCGGAGTTATGGCCCTTGATTTAGTTAAAAATGCTATATTTTGCCTCAAGACGATAGAGCCTTCTTTCATTCGATCTTTACCAGATTGTTTATATAAATGAAAGCTCGGACAAGTTCGAAGACCAGCCAGATCGGACCAGTAACAGCGGAGTTATGGCCCTTGATTTAGTTAAAAATGCTATATTTTCCGTCGTTAATATGATAGGGCCTTTATTTTTCGTGCGATCTTTTTGAATCTTTACCAGATTGTTAATATAAATGAAAGCTTGGAGAAATTCGAAAACCAGTCAGATCGGACCAGAAACAGTGGAGTTATGGCCCTTGATTTAGTTAAAAATGCTATATTTTGCCTCGTTAATTCGATAGGGTCTTATCTTTCATCTGATCTTTACGAAACTTTACCTGATTGTTTATATCAATGACAGCTCAGACAGTTTCGGAAACCAGCCAGGTCGGACCAGTAACGTGAGTTATGGCCCTTGATTTAGTTAAAGATGCTATATTATGCCTCGTTAAGATGAAAGGGCCTTCATTTTTCATGCGATCTTTATGAAACTTTACTAGACTGTTAATATCAATGAAAGCTCGGTCAAGTTCGAAAACCAGCCAGATCGGACCAGTAACAGTGGAGTTCTGGCCCTTGATTTTGTTAAAAATCCTATATGTTGCCTCGTTAAGACGATAGGGCCTTCATCTTTCATCCGATCTTTAAGAAACTTTACCAGATTGTTAATATCAATGAAAGCTTCGAAAACCATCCAGATTGGACCATTTACGTCGGAGTCATGGCCCTTGATTTTCTGAAATATGCTATATCTTGGCCTCATTAAGACGAAAGGGCTTTCATTTGGCCGGATTTCATTGAAGCTCTGCAGGGATGATCAGTACCAAGCCTAGTTGTACATAGTCACCGTGTTCCAGTTGAATGATAATGATTTTGGCGGAGTTGTAGCCCTTTAAAGGTTTTTAATACACAAACTTTGTTCTGACTAGTTCTCCTGAACCCCTGGCCGGATTAAACGAAACTTTTTAGGGATGATCGATTCTATGTCTAGTGTTCCGGTTGAATGATTTTTGGCAGAATTATGGCCCTTTAATGGTTTTAATACACAAACTCTGTCTGATCTACTCTACTGAACCCCTCGCCAGATTTCAATGAAACTTTGCAGGGATGATCAGCACCAAGCCTAGTTGTGCATGTCATCGTCACTTTCCGGTTTACAGATATTTGGCAGAGTTATGGCCCTTTAAAGGATTTTGATACCACAATTTTTTTCTGGGCTAGTTTTCCTGAACCTCTGGCTGGATATAAACGAAACTTGACAAGGATGATCAGTATCAAGCCTAGTTGTGCATATCATCGCCATATTTCGGTTGAATGATTGTTTGCAGAGTTGTGACCCTTTAAATGTTTTAATACACAAACTTTGTCCAGATTAGTCTCTTCTGAACTCTTTGCCAGATTTCAGCGAATCATGGCGAGGATGATCAGTACTAAGCCTAGTTGCACCTGTCATTGCCATGTTCTGGTTGAATGAATTTTGGCAGAGTTATGAGCCCTTAAAGGTTTTAATACACTAACTTTGTCTAGAGTAGTTCTCCTGAACCTCTGGCTGGATTTCAACGAAACTTTGCAGGGATGATCAGTACCAAGCCAAGTTGCATGTGTCATCACCATGTTCCGGTTGAATGATTTTTGAAAGACTTATGACCCTTTATACATAAACTTTATCTTGAGCCAGTAGAGCGTCCACAGGCCTTGGGCATCTTGTTAGCTCTACTGATCAGAGATCAGCAGAGTTTATGCCGTGGTGCGGTGTCCATCGTCCGTCTGTCCGTCCATAAACTTTTTTTTTTGTAGCGACTACTCCTCTGAAACTACTGAATGAATTTTCATGAAACTTTTCAGAAATGTTGCCCATGGAGTCTGGTTGATCCTAGCAACAATTCATTTTGATGTGAAATCCAAGATGGCCGCAAAATCTAAAAATAGATTTTTAAAAAACAAGTGTAGTGACTACATCTTGAAAACTCTTATGTGATATTGATATGGGACTTTTTCTAAAATGATCAGCATGACATGATGTTGGTCCTTGTCGAAAATCGTTTTGATTCGACGATAAACATGGCTGCCAGCTGCCATCTTTGTTTACATAGAGTTATTTAGAAAAAACTTGTATCGACTACTCCTCTGAAACTACTTGACGGATTTCCATGAAACTTCACAGGAATGTTGCTCTTGATGTCTAAATGATCCTAGCAACATTTCAGGTTGGTCGGAAATTCAGGATGGCCGCCACAGCTAAACATAGCTTTTCAAAAAAAACAAGTTTGTAGCGAGTACTTCTTGAAAACTATAAGTGATATTGATATGGAACTTTTTCTAAAATGATCAGTATGGAATGATGTTGATCCTTGTCGAAAATTATTTTGATGCGACGTTTAAACAGGGCTGTCAGCGGCCATCTTTGTTTACATGGAGTTATCTAGTAAAAGCTTGTAGCGACTAGTCCTCTGTAACTACTTGACGGATTTTCATGAAACTTCACAGAAATGTTGCTCTTGATGTCTTATTGATCCTAGCAAAATTTCAGGTCGGCCGGAAATTCAAAATGGCCGCCATGGCTAAAAATAGATTTTCAAAATACAAAATTGTAGCGACTACTTCTTGAAAACTATATGGGACTTTTACTAAAATGATCAGTATGACATGATGTTGATCCTTGTCGAAAATTATGCTAAAGTGACGTAATACTATTAACGGCCTGTTTGATCTGGGAGTGAGAACTGTACTTTTATTTGATGACACACAGGCGGGAAAGATAAAAAGAAAGGTTGGAGATGATTTGTATTTGCTTTTCAGAAACAATGAAGTCAGCGGGTTGTAAATCAAACATTAAAATTAAAATGTTTCTGCAAGATTTCCCCAAAGTATAACACCTACGCCTACAACATACTTCCCATCGCTAATCTGGCTATCAAAATCAATCAGTAGAGCTTCAAGGTCATTGACCTCTTGTTTGTTCATGTTCATTAAAGGTCTTCATCAAGATCACTGCATTGTTTCAGGTGACATCTCGCTCACATCAAAAGAGCAGTGGCAGAAAAACAATAAACGTGGCTCCAGCGTAAATGGAGTTTCTACGATAGAATTTGCAGCAACTCTGCAGTTCAGGATGAGAAGGTTCTAGGCCCATTTTTCATATTTTATCTCGATGTACATGGAGGATGAGCCTGGCATGTTCATGCCTGTTAGGCGCCTTATAACCTTTCATATGTTGGTGCGCCTTAAAACCCAATTCATTCCAATTGCTAGGAATGAGGTATTGCGATGAAACGTGCAGAGTAGGTAGCTTATATGGAAAGGAAGCTTGGGATTGCATTTGGGGTCAAGGTCACTGTTACTAAAGATAGAAAACCGGTTTCCGATCAATAACTTTTTTTTTTTGGTTTTTAGATTTTTTTTATTGGTCATATTTCTTACAGTAGTTCAAAAATAACAAAGATAGATAAAATAGCAATGCAAAAACTAAGTAGATCAATGTTAGTAGCATCATGTTTATGTATACACATCAATGTATCAATTACAGAGTAACAGCTATGTTGGTGGATCCTATCTAGACTTCTTATCGCTTTATTATAGTTGTGATTTTATTCTTAGCATTGTTATAAAATTTTCGAACTAAGTACATAAAACAATATATGTTGAGTCTACATAAGATCCATCAACTACATTTAATATTGAGAAATACAACTAAGAGTTGAGTATATGCTTTAAGCAATCCCATTTTTTTGTAATGATTTCCGATTTTTTATACGCGCACATATATCTAGAATAAAGTTCAACATTTTTTTCTTGCTTTAATTTTTCAATATATGGATTCAACTTTGGAGTAACACCCTTAACTTTACAACAATATATATAGTATTTAGCTAATATAGCACAAGTATACAAACATTGGTTCTCAATTGACATATTAGTAATAGTATTCAAAAGAAAGTTCTCCTTTGTTAATATAAATGTCAAGTTACATTCTGTAAGAAGATGTTCCTTTAATCTAAGCAAAAATGTTTTAACAACTGCACAATCGTAAAATAAATGTTTATATGTTTCTTTACTTTCGCTACAAAAGGTGCATAACTCTGTTTCAATAAGTTTACATTTATATAACATTGCATTCGTATAAATAATCCTGTGTAAAAATTTGAACTGAAAGTTCTGCATCAAGGATCTGGAATGGAGTTGAATAAATTATTTCCCATTCAAGCATAGTTTCCGGTTTTATTTCCGTTTCCCATTTTATGATAGCTTTTTCATTTTTAACAGCTATTTTTTCAATAAACAAATTGTAGGAAATAGCTGTTATCTTTTTGTTTCCTTTAAGAATGTTCGTGTATTTGGTTTCAGGATTTTCAAGTTTTCTCTGATTTGCGATAGCATGTTTCCATTGTCTAGGGATAGCGTTTAAAACTCCAAAATAATCTAAGAAATGGGTATTCAAATTGTACTTTGTCAAAAACTCCTGATGGCTTAGGAATGAACAGTCACCTTTCACTAAATCATTAATAAAGAATATGGATTGACGGATCCATGACTCTTTAAGGAGCATTCTATTATTTACCTGGATATTATCATTGTTCCATATGCTTTGAGAGAGAACTTGTTCAGGGGTTGTGGGAGGCAGATCTTCAATGTTAGCCCATTTGCATATTAAACTTTGCCAAAAGATATTAAAATGTATTGCTATACGTTTCAATCCAAGGGGTGAAATAAACAGAAATTTATCTCCTCCAAAACGTTCAATATTGTCCAAAAGTAAGGTTTTCCATTGCGCCTTATAATTCACATCACATATTTTTTTAAACCATGTCATTTTAAGTGCATCACAAAAAGATGCTACGTGTATCATTTTTATTCCTCCATTTTGTTTCTCGTTAATCATAGTTTTCCTTTTTATTTTGTCTCTTTTTTCATCCCAAATAAAGTTGTAAAATACAGTTTCTATTTCATGTAATATTTCTGTAGATGGAGTGTTAAGTACAGTAAAACACTGTATTAAAATAGGAAGGGCCAAAGATTTTATCACTGTAACTTTCCCAATTATTGTTAATTTTCTAAATGACCAATCTTTTAAAAGGTTTTTTATGGATAATAGTTTTTGTTTAAAATTATCAATTGTCATATCGTCCTTATTTAGGTCATACACTATTCCTAATAATTTGAAGTTCCCCTCATGATTCCAAAGTATTGCTTTTTCAGTAACTAGTTCCTCACCACAACCCCTTTTAGCCCCGAACCATATTGCTTGTGTTTTTTCATAGTTAGCTCTCATTCCAGAACAACCAGCAAATTGTTCAATGACATTCAGACATGTATTTAATGAAATTTCATCTCCTGAAAGTGTAAGTGATGAATCATCTGCATATTGGTTAATGAGATATTCTGATCCATTATATTGAAATCCTTTTATATTTGGGTTCATTTTTAAAGCAGCACTTAATAGTTCTACACACAAGATAAATAAATATGGAGAAAGGGGGTCGCCTTGTCTCACTCCGCGTTCTATATTAAACGGTTCAGATAAATACCCATTGTTAATTATAAAACTGTTTACATCATTATACAAGGTATTAAACCATCTAATAATGGAATCCCCAAAGCCGAGGAATACAAGTGTGTCCTTTATAAATTGCCACTCTAACGAATCAAAAGCTTTTTCGAAATCAACTAATAACAAAATACCGGGTAAATTTTCTTTCTTTGCTTTTTCCAAAATATCGAAAATTGATCTGTTACAATCTCCCATGTATCTTCCTTTAATAAAGCCAGATTGTGTTTCGGAAATGAGTTTATCCAATACTTTTTTTATCCTATGTGCAATGGCCGATGATGCTATTTTTTGATCCACAGGTAAGAGGGTTATTGGACGCCAATTTTTTAGGAAAATTTTTGGTTTCCCTTCTTTAGGTATGCAAGTGATAAGTCCCTGTTTTTGACTTACAGATAATTGTTGATGTGTATAAGCATAATTCAAAGAGTTCACTAAATATTGTCCTATATCTGACCAGAAAAATTTATAATATTCTACGGTAAAACCATCCAATCCAGGAGATCTATTGTTTTTCATATTCTTTAGGCTATTCAGACATTCGGCCATTGATAGTGGGCCCTCCAATGAATCCCTTTCTTCTTCATTTAATTTATTTAAAAATGGATTTTCATCGTCAAAGAAGACTTCTCTATCAAATCTATCTATGGTTACATTTTTTGAGCTATACAAGTTTTTATAAAAGATTCTTTGCTCATTTAGAATTTCCTTTGGATTAGTGATTTCTTTATGATTAACAATTATTTTTGGGATTAATTTTTCTGTATAATGTCTCTTTTCTAAGTTACAAAAATATTTTGTGCTTTTTTCTCCCTCCACCTTCCATTTTGCCTTTGTTCTTAATATTATATCCTTAACTTTTTCTTCTCTAATTTCTTTAAGCTCTGAACTTAATTTTAATATGTCATCTTCATTTTTTTCCTCATCGCTTTGGAGATCTCTAATCCGTGATTCAATATCTTTTTCTTTTTTTTCTCGATCTCTTTTTTTATAAGTTGAATATGAGATTGTTTTTCCTCTCATCATCAGTTTTAAAGTTTCCCACAATAATTGATCGGTTATATCAATTTCATTATTATCAGAAGAATACTGCTCAATAGTGTTTGAAATGCATAGCTTTATAATATTTACATATTCAATGTCATTAAGTAAACTGTTATTCATTTTAAAGGTACCTCTACCCCTTTCTTGCGAAATGAATTTCAATGAGATTGAAATAGGATTGTGATCCGATTTATATCGTATGTCAATATCAGCATTATCTATCAACTCTGTTAGCTCTGATGTTATCAAAAAATAGTCAAGTCGTGCTTGTTTTTTATTTGGTCCGGTCCAAGTAAATCTTCTTTTATTTGGATTTATTTCACGCCAGATGTCAAACAAGTCAAAATCTGATATCAGTTCTTTTAAACACCTTTGTGTATTTTGATTATTTTTATGTTTATAATTAATATTATTTAAATCGTAATCTTGGGTGACGTTCCAGTCACCACCTATTATAATTGCTGTGTTTTCAATAGAATCTATAGTTTGAAAGAGTTTTTTAAAAAACAGTGGATTATCATCATTAGGTCCATATATTGCCACTAATGTTATCTGCTGTTCATAAAATTTAATGTCTACCACTATATAGTTACCATACGGATCTACAATACTGTTCAAGATTTCAAATTTAAAACTATTTTTGAACATCATAGCCACTCCCCGGCTGCTACTGGTATGAGAGCTAAAAATGGCTGTGTAACCCCATTCTGAACGCCATCTACTTTCAACTTCTTTAGTGGAGTGGGTGTCAACCAAAAATGTTATGTCATATTTGTCCATACATCTATGAAATATGTCTCTTCTTTTAAGTGAATCTGTGAATAAGCCTCTGCAATTAATACTACCTATTTTCAAATTAGTCATAGCTGTCTATTACAAATGTATATTGCTTAACTATCTTCTTTCTGAACAAACTTAAGAAACCTAGACCACATTTTTTAAAATTATAGTGCCTCTTCATGTTCATTTACCACCTTTCCAAAATAGAAATTCCTAAAAAGGGACCACTTCTGAAGTCAAGTGGTGAAAAAAAACAAAAAACAAAACAATTTATGATCAAAAACAACAAAAATGTAAACAAAAAGAGAAATGTAGCTCCTAAATTTAATTTTAAAAGAGAGCAAAGATTAGGGGTATAAATATAATAATCTCATTGGCAGTGGAGGTAAACTTATACCCCAATGAAGCACCATTTTTACTGTATAAAAACAACAACATTGTCAACCACAAAAATAGCATTTTATCTGTTTCATATACAAAAAAAAGCAACAACATTTTTTCGTACAAACTATGCTCTTTCCCTTATTGACTTATATTAAGAAGAATTTCACCTCTGTGAAGCACAACAACTTACAGCTAAATGTTCCATCAATAGCTATGAAAGTAAAGTAGCTATTGATAAGCATTTACATCAGTATATAGTTACGGAAGTAGCTATTTAACGTTTGCATAAAATAACGTTAATTTTAGCTCAAATGGATGCTACACAGAGATAATATTCTCAATATTTGAATATGAACCTCAATGTGAGACAACGACAATATATATACAAAAATAACAACATTATATCTGCTCGATATAAATATACTATAAATATATCTTCTCAGCAATGATTTGAATATTAACCTCAATATGAGACACAATAAAAAATAACTGCTTGAAATAAATATATTAACTAAATATATCGATCAATAACTTGTTAGGACTGAGGTTGGTCATTTTCGAAAATCATTTTGATTCAACATTAAAAATGGCTGCCATCGGCCATCTTTGTTTACACAGTGTTACATAGTAAACGCTTGTACATTGTAAACGCTTGTAGCTTGTAGCGACTACTCCTATGAAACTACTTTACGGATTTTCATGAAACTTCACAGGAATGTTGCTCTTGATATCTAGTTGATCAATATGGCCACCACGGCTAAAAATAGATTTTTAAAAAACAAATATGTAGCGACTACTTCTTGAAAACTTTAAGTGATATTTGATATGGGACTTTTTCTAAAATGATCAGCATGACATGGTGTTGGTCCCTGTTGAAAAAATATTTTGATGCAACATTTAACATGGCTGCCACAGTCATCTTTGTTTACATAGAGTTATATAGTAAAAACTTGTAGCGACTACTGCTCTGAAACTATTTGACAGATGTTCATGAAACTTCACAGGAATATTGATCTAGCTTTCAAAAACGTATCAGTAGAGCTTCAAGGTCATTGACCTCTTGTTTTCAAAAACGTGGATATGAAAACAGTTTCTTCTCAATAACTTTAGTTGGAAATGAGATATTTAAACGAAACTTTGCTATGTAGGTACCTTATATGTAAAGGAAGCTTAGGATTGCATTTTGGGTCACTTTCAAGAAATATAAAAAGATCGGACAGGGAAAGTAGCATTCAAGGAGGACAGTCAACCACAAAACACAGAAACAAACACGCAAACTGACAAACGAGAAGGAAAAAGTAATATTAAATGCAAACGACATCACAAACACAAAATGGTTGACAATAAGGCTACCGCCTTGGAACGGTCAGTGGCAAAGTAGGTCACTGAGGGTTTAAACCGGTTCTAGGGTGCACCAAACCTCACACTTACCCTACTGTCATTCCATTAAAACAGGACAGTGTAAATAAAGAAATCCCCGCCATGATCTATTGTAAATATAATATAAAAATAGCCTAGAAAGCCACAATGAAGGTACTCAATGACTTGACAGAAGCCAGAGCAACAAGAAAGAGATTAAACCATTAAGGGCACGACAAGAAAGATCATAGACAAACCCAAACGCCACCGTCCCAATGGGCTTTAGGTAGACGTCATCATAGGGTCCACAGCCTGTCCGGTCATCGTACAATTAAAGAGGAAAGCATAGTGGCGAATTGTAAAAGGGTCCACCACCAAGCATGCAGTACGTTGCAAAATGATAGGGTCATAACTACAATGTTAATACTATGAACGTGTTATTTGATACTATAGATTTTAGTCTTGTTTTAGATTTCCTCAAAGAAATCGGACTATATAAATCATTATAATGTGTTCTTATATATATACTTGTTTATATACCCGTTGACGGGCATTTGTTGATTTACATATATAGTTTATGTAACTACGTTTCCATCCCTTATTTTTTAATGGTTTTATCTTTATATATTTACATTATTTTTAATTAATACTTCATTTCTTCATTTTTCATGAGTTTTTGCGCACAATATGACCTATTTATGTGTCGACGTGCCGTAAAACACCATTCATTCATTCATTCTTTTGATAAACGTTTTAACAAGTTTAACAAAGTTTCGTTAAAATCCAGCCAGAGGTTCAGGAGAACTAGTACAATGAAATTTTTACAATGAAATTTTCAGAATACACAAAAATAACGAACTGATACTCGCAATTGTAATTAAATTTAAAACGCTTGTCGAGATCGTCAATCCTTTCTGTATACTTGTACAAAGTATCTCATTGAAATAATGACAACTTTCCGAGTTATAGCATTTTAAACTCGACAGGGTAAAAACAAATAGCGAACCGGAATGTCAGATGTGTTTTACAAGTGCGAACGGTGAAGTCAAGAGTGAACATTTCAGATGCAAACGGGAAGGTCAGATTGCTTTAAGCAATTCTTTCGCGTTTTTGACGATTGCTAGGGTAACCACTGTACATTTTGGATTGAAACTTACTTGTAATTACGTATACACTACTCAACTTTTATAATCGGTCACCCAGGTTACTGGAAATCACCGAAACACATACCAATATTTTATTAAGTTTATCAACAAGGTTTTAGTCCAATCAAAGCAGATTAAGTTCTATAAATCGCTAGCAATATTTGTTAAACGACGCCAGTCAACATTTCAAAACAAAAATGAAATGAATTATTAAAAAATGTATAATTCTTTGAGAAGTGACCGATTATAAAAGTTGAGTAGTGTAGATGTTTTCAGTGCACACATTTAGTAAACATTGTGTTACTTTTTGACATATTGGACATATATGTATTGTGGTAAATAGTAAAGGCAATGAACCTCAACTGTCAAGATATGACGACTAAATTCAAATATTTGTTGAACAGTTGGTGTGCGAAGGTTTTCTACTTGCTATTTTAATCAAGGTTCTTGCATTACTAATTTAAAACCTCAACTGATTTTACGAGAATTGCTATATATATAAATAATGACATTTTCACACTCAGCCAGGATGCAGGAATGTAATAAAGTATAATTATACTTACTTATATCCACCTATTAACTAAGTTAAATAAATATGTTCAGTGAATAAATGTAGACTGAGACCTAGTGGGTTTCTTTTATTACTTTAAAATATTAGCAAGTGCTAATATTTTCTACTTGCAATCTGCAAAAATCTACTGGCATTTAGAAAGTAAATAAGTGTTAAATTTGAACCCTGCGGTTCAAATTTACTCTCACATAGGGCTATTTACGGTACCTATGAGGCTTCATGAGTGTGGGTTTATGGTTTTGAAGTTATGATTTCCGTATAACGTCATGGTGGCCTTCACCTCTGACCTAATGACTCCAAAACAATAGGATTTCTCCTCTCACCTAGGACAATGTACCTATGACGTTTTAAGAGTATGGGTGTTATGGTTTCGAAGTTATCGTCCGGAAGGTTATTTCCATATACAGTAAGGTCATGGAGACCTTGATCTTTGACCTACTGACCCAAAAATCAATCGATTATTTGGTTCCTCCTCTCACTATGAAGTTTCATGATTGTAGTTGTTATGGTTTCGAAGTTACCTTCTGGAATGTGTATTTCCATGTAAGGTCATGGCGACCTTGACCTTTGACCCCCAAATGAATAAGGTTCCTCCTAGCAAGGGCAATGCACTTTTGAAGTTTCATGAGTGTAGATGTTATGGTTTCAACATTATTGCATTATTGCATACTTCCTTATTAGGTCATGGCGACCATGACCTTTTACCTACTGACTCCAAAAGCAATGGGGTTCCTCCTCTCACCTAGGGAAAGGTGTCTATGGAGATTGATGAGTGTAGGTGTTACAGTTTTGAAGTTATTATGCGGAATGCATATTTCCATAAAAGATCACAAATGGCGGGGTTAAGTGTTAGGATTTTATTTGGACACTGATTCTAAATGGAAACAGTATGTAATTATCCACACAAAGGTCTGTTATGTGGCTAAACAAATGCATTGAATTAGCCACACAAATCTGTGAGTACGCCCGTCTGAAATTTCGTGTCAGAGCTATGACTTCGTTATCATTAGATTCCAATAATATTATACGCAAATGATCACCCCCATGAGATGATATGTTGCGTCTAAGAACCAGGTCTCTACCTTCAAGGTCACACTTACTTTCAAGGTCATTGCTTAAAATTGCGTGTCCAGGCTGTAACTCCTTTATCATTGGATTCCTTCAAGGTCAAGGTCGTACAATACTTTAAAGGTTATTGCTTAAAGAATTTTGCTATAACTTCTTTATCTGTTATTGGATCCAAATAATATTATACACAAATGTTCACCACTATGAGTAGATTTGTCACAATTTATAAACAGGTCCCTCGCTTCAAGTTCAAGGTCACACATACTTTGAAGCTTATTGCTAAAAGGTTTGTGTTTGGGTTATAACTATCTATCATTGGATTCCAATAATATTATACACCAATGTTCATCAGGGTGAGAAGGTCCTAGGCCCATTCTCAATATTTTATCTCGATGTACATGGAGGATGAGCCTGTCATGTTCATGCCTGTTAGGCGCCATATAACCTTTCATGTGTTGGTGCGCCTTAAAACCCAATTCAATTCACCTCCATGAGATAATGTGTAACGACCAACAGCAAGATGCCTGTACAATCAAGGCCAAACTTACTTTTTGAAGGTTTTTTGCTATAATTGACTCTCACCGTTAGACCCAAACCAATAGGGGACATGTATTGCTTGCAGTGCTTCTTTGCCTTGTTCTGCTTAAACAATAAAGATTGACACCAACATTTATGCGACAAACACTTTATGTTTAATACCTAGCATTGTTGCTGCTAAAACAGTGGAATATTAATTTTATAGTATAATATGCCATTTAATATGCCATAAAAAATATCATCGGCTTGTGATGCCATCCAAAGCTGGTTGTAAATACTCGACAGAATACTGCACTATCTGTCAAGAACAATTGTTAAATATATCTCTTAGAGAGACGTCACGGTAACAATGATACAGGTCTTTTGTAGTTGACAGCATCTTTGCATTTCATCTAAATCCCATTTCACAGCAGTCCAGATGGTATAGTAGTCGTTAAATGATGTTTGTGTAATTATCCAATGCCAGTTGTAAATGCCTGACAGGAAAATGTACATATCAGTCATTGACAACCATTTAAATATATACATAGGATAAAGACACGTCATCTTCTTGAGGAACCTGTTATTTTGTTGTGACATCTCAACCTTGCTCTTCCTCGGAAATCACATAATGGCCATTCCAAATCTCTAATTATGGTACATGTACATTTACATAAGATTAAAGATGCTCGTTAGGTTGCAGGTTGAAGTTTATGAAAAGGGGAATAATTCAGTCAAAATGAAGGTCAGAGTTATTGGATGTGCAGTGACATTCCTTGTGGCAAGATGAAAATCTCTGTGTAGTTCAGTGTTTGTTTTCCTTATAAATATAAGTGCTACCGAAAGACGGTATCATTCCCAATAGCAAAAAGTATGTTTATTTTACTATTAAGAGTGAAACTTTAAGCAGAAGAAGGGGAGGGGGAATATATTTGTTTAGGTGAGGGTAATGAAATACTACAAGATACTGTATACATGGTAATGTGTTTGCAAATTATTTAAACATTCACGATTGCTTGTGTTTGATAGTGAAAATTTTCCCAATTTAAGAAGGCAGAACGACGCGAATTTTCCAAATGGTATTGGTACCGGTGCTATTACAAAAAGGATGGAAAAAATATCGCTGAAGTTCCATGAATATCGGGGGATCAAATACTTCTCAAGTTACGGCCAGTTATGAGTTCGGTTAGGTTGCAGGTTAAAGTTTTATGAAAATGGGCATAACTCTGCCGAAATGAAAGTGAAGAGTTATTGAACATGTGTAACAACATTCCTTGAGGTAACATGAAGATGTGTGTGAACTTTCATGAACAAAGATCAAATACTTTACAAGTTATGGCCCAGGAACTTCACGGGTACTAAACATTGACTCTAGCACATTTTGGAGATATATGAAAACGAGAGTCAATGACACTTCCGAGGTAGTGACAAGTATTAAAATGACAAAATAAAGGTGAGTTCAGCTCGTTGTTTTTCATAATATCATTAATCCAACGATTTATTTCAAAAATCGGGGAATGCTATTCCAATTATATGTGGTCAAAGTATGTCTAAGTTGCAAAAATATTACAAATTATTGTTTAATTTCACGCCTGTCTTTTATAAGATTGGAAGGTGTTTGTGTTTTCATCGACAGATCGCAATTTTTCGGTGCATATTCTTATTTATTTATGAAAGTCAGCTGCTGTTTTAGTGGAGATGAAAAGCCTTTCATGTAATCATTACTCGGTACTAAACTGGTTTATCAGAAAACAGAGAACAACGGATTTATCGCCAATTTTCGGCAAAAGGTAGAGTCAATGAGCCGGAGCTAGGGTCGATGACGCGGAGGCTAGGAGCATTTCTTTTTCAATTACAAGTCCCGATACCGTATTAATTGCCAAAGGACTGCGACTGATCCCCCCTTCCCTCCCCCACCACCGAAACACACACTCACAATAAAAAAAGTATGTTTCAATTATTGGTGTGTGGGGTTGGGGGTTAACCTTTTTCATAAATATTTGACAAGCAAAAAAAAAGCGTTATCCACGATCAATTACACGGTATCGGGACTTGTAATTGAAAAAAAAAATGCTCCTTGCATCGACGCAACCTCCGCGTCATCGACACTAGCTCCGGCTCATTGACTCTACCTTTTGCCAAAAATTGTTCTCTGTTTTCTGATAAACCAGTTTAGTACCGAGTAATGATTACATGAAAGGCTTTTCATCTCCACTAAAACAACAGCTTACTTTCATAAATAAATACGAATATGAATTGCGATCTGTCGATGCAAACACACACACCTTTCAATTTTATAAAAGACCTAGTCATGAAATTAAACAATAATTTGTAATATTTTTGCGACTTGGACATACTTTGAACACATATAATTGGAATAGCATTCCCCGATTTAAATCGTTGGATTAATGATAATATGAAAAACAACGAGCTGAACGCACCTTTAGTTTGTCATTTTAATCCTTGTCACTACCTCGGAAGTGTCATTGACTCTCGTTTTCATATATCTCCAAAATGTGCTAGAGTCAATGTTTAGTATCCGTGAACTTGTAAAACACGCAATTAATATCAAACTTGCAGCGTGCTTAAAACCTTTGTTCTTACGTTTTGGAACATGTTTTATTTAAATCAAGTTACTGAAGTATGGAAGTTTAAAAGAACATTCCTTCTCACAGAGAGCCAGTTTATCAATGTCTTCCTGTAAGATCTCACAGTCTCTCTGTGAGACAATGTTTCTATATAGTACACATGCAGTCATTGGCAAAATTAATAGTCGGACATTTGACCTAATACTGTCAGATAGATCATTGATATAGAGAAGAAAGAGGGAGACACTGGATTGTACATCAGCCGAGTCAGAAGTAGCTCTGTCGATGACAACATGCTGTTATACGCCCGAGCAGAGATACATCGATGTTCTTATCCCCGTACGCTGTATTAGTCCATCTTGTACGAGAGACATCTATGGTGCCTTTTTCAAATGTGTTGGCAAAGTCTATGATAATGATGATAAGATCAGTTTGTGTTTTCTTTTTCTAGTTCCATCAATAGTTTGTCAGAAACAAACTGAATAAGTGGCGTGTCGCATGACCTATGGCTTCTAAACCTATGCTGTAGTCCACAAGAATATTACAGGTCCCCAACGTTCCCATTATGCTGCTAACAACGATGTGATCTCGAGTTTTGGAACATATGCAGATCAAGGACATAGGTCTATAGTTAGTTATATTTTTTCCATTTTTTTTTTAAGATTGGTGCTACATTATCACGGCACCAATCTTCAGGAACTCCTTGATTCAATATTGAAGTCAAGCTGACATGTTTTGGCTACATTGCTTCAATATACATGCATTTAAATGGTTGTGTCATTGGGTGTTATGTCCAGCATATATCGACACCTTTTCGATCTACGGTGGCTTTGACCTTTATTTTGGCGGTTTGAAAACAGATTGAAACTGACAGTTTAAAGTGTTAGCCTTATCTTGACTGTTTGATTTTAGGATGCCATTTTCTCTCAAATCCTCCTTTTTCAGCTTTTCACAAATGATCAGAATTTCTTGGGTTTGTCATTCCTAGATTGAACATCACTGTCTTCGTCTGTAAGTATAAATATTACCAGATCTGTAACGCTGGTTATAGCTTTCACAATGTTCTTTTGTCTCAATGTTCTATGGTACCAATACTCTAACTTTCTTATAGTGTTCTTTCAAGGGACAATGCCTGTAACTTTTAGCCTATAAAACACAAAATAATTATATTGATAAACATTCGACAACTACCAATATTGAATATTTACTAAACAAGATGTTTTGATGGAATTTAATAGGGGTACAAAAAAAATTAATAATACCGCTTTGTGGTTTTGAACTCCGAGCCGACACTAAAATTACACTCACGGGTAACAATAGACGAGTGCGTGACCAATTTAGTGATATAACACAATATCTAAAAGGCACCAATGTATGTCACAGGAGCAACAGAAGTATAAATAGTGCGGTCGCCGCAATTTTTTAAACCAAAAATTATGTATTTCTTTTCAAATTCATGACTTTATTACTACAGGCTTATTTTGTTTTCTGACGTACTGTTCACTGAATAAATTTCCGACAGTTATTTGTTTATGCTCAATATATGATTTACTTACGGACAATGTCCCGTTAATGTCAGGATCGTTAATGTCAGGATCATTACGAGCATGGCATTATAGTTGTTGTCTCTTCCGTATTAATCTGTTTAGCAGTTTATTAATCCATGGGAAATTAGTGTGTGGAGTTGGGGTTCGCTGTCTTGTATTTCAGTACTGGCGTGTGTAGTTGGGGTTCGCTATCTTGTATTTAGATATTGGTGTGTGGAGTTGGGGTTCGCTATCTTGTATTTATATATTGGTGTGTGGAGTTGGGATCCGCTATCTCGTTTTTATATATTGGTGTATGGAGTTAGGGTTCGTTATCTTGTATTTAGAAATTGGTGTGTGTAGTTGGGGCTCGTTAGATATTGGTGTGTGGAGTTGGGGTTCGCTATCGTGTATTTAGATACTTGTTTGTGGAGTTGGGGTTCGCTTTTTTGTATTTAGATATTGGTGTGTGGAGTTGGGGTTCGCTATCTTGTATTTAGATAGTGGTGTGTGGAGTTGGGGTTCGCTATCTTGTATTTATATATTGGTGTATGGAGCTGGGGTTCGCTATCTTGTATTTAGATATTGGTGTGTGTAGATGGGGTTCGCTATCTTGATATTGGTGTATGGAGCTGGGGTTAGCTATCTTGTATTTATATATTGATGTGTGGAGTTGGGGTTCGCTATCTTGGATTTATATAGTGGTGTCTGGAGTTGGGGTTCGCTATCGTGCATTTCAATATTGGTGTGCGGAGTTGGGGTTCGCTATCTTGTATTTAGATATTGGTGTGTGGAGTTGGGGTTCGCTATCTTGTATTTAGATATTGGTGTGTGGAGCTGGGGTTCGCTATCTTGTATTAAGATATTGGTGTGTGGAGTTTGGGTTTGCTATCTTGATATTGGTGTATGGAGCTGGGGTTCGCTATCTTGTATTTAGATAGTGGTGTGTGGAGTTGGGTTTCGGTACCCGTATCTAGATAGTGGTGTGTGGAGTTTGCATCGAGATGGTGATGTGTGGAATTGGGGTTCGCTATCTTGTATTTAGATAGTGGTGTGTGGAGTTGGGGTTCTCTATCTTGTGTTTGGAGGTGTGTGGTGTTGGGGTTCAGGTAAATGTACATCGACCTACTTTTCTGCGCTTTTGTATTTAAAGGTAACAAAATCATATTTCAAGGGAAACGAACTGTCAATACAGACACGTTGACCAATCAGGAAATGCTCATTTATTACTTGTTGTTTCTTCGTGCAGTATTTAAAAACATTTAAATAATAACAATTGGCCAGGATTGTTTATCCAAATTATATTTGTTTACCTTTCATGTTATACATAACTTCTGTTATAAAAAAAGATTAAATGCAATAATGAGAAAAATATTCAGGAATATATACTGTTGTCCTAGAATTTAGTCAGTGTAAGAAAGCCTTACGACGGAACATAGCGGTAAACTGCTCGGAGATACGTTTGAACAGTTCCTGGATTGCGGTGCTGTTACCGATAAAGGTGACTGCCATCTTGAGGCCACGTGGTGGAATGTCACATACAGCGGTCTTCACGTTGTTGGGTATCCATTCAATGAAGTAGCTGCTGTTCTTGTTCTGGACGTTCAGCATTTGTTCGTCAACCTCTTTGATGGACAAACGGCCACGGAACATAGCAGCGACGGTGAGGTATCTGCCGTGACGAGGATCGCACGCAGCCATCATGTTCTTGGCGTCGAACATCTGTGTGAGCTCGGGGACGGTGAGCGCTCTGTACTGCTGACTGCCATGAAAAGTAAGAGGAGCGAAGCCAGGTATGAAGACGTGGAAACGTGGGAAGGGAACCATGTTGACAGCCAGTTTACGGAGATCGGCGTTGAGTTGACCGGGGAAACGGAGACAAGTAGTAACACCAGACATGGTTGCAGAGACGAGATGGTTCAAGTCGCCGTACGTTGGGGTAGTTAGTTTCAGTGTTCTGAAGCAGATGTGGAGAACGTAGAGAGCCTCGTTGTCGATGCAGAATGTCTCGTCGGTGTTCTCAACAAGCTGATGGACTGACAGGGAGGCATTGTACGGTTCC
>JAWPHD010021921.1:0-26745 GCA_037043455.1 Cyrtodaria siliqua
CTTACACATATATATTCAGTTCTTACGCATATATATTCAGTTCTAACGCATATATATTCAGTTCTAACGCATATATATTCAGTTCTTACGCATATATATTCAGTTCTTACGCATATATATTCAGTTCTTACACATATATATTCAGTTCTTACGCATATTTATTCAGTTCTTATGCATATTCAGTTCTTACGCATATATATTCAGTTCTTACACATATATATTAAGTTCTAACGCATATATATTCAGTTCTAACGCATATATATTCAGTTCTTACACATATATATTCAGTTCTTACACATATATATTCAGTTCTTACGCATATATATTCAGTTCTTACACATATATATTCACTTCTCACACATATATATTCACTTTTTACGCATATATATTTAGTTCTTACGCATATATATTCAGTTCTTACGCATATATATTCAGTACTTACACATATATATTCAGTTCTTACGGATATATATTCAGTTGTTACACATATATATTCAGTTCTTACACATATATATTCACTTCTTACACATACATATTAAATTCTTACGCATATATATTCAGTTCTTACGCATATATGTTCAGTTCTTATGTATATATATTCAGTTCTTAGGCATATATATTCAGTTCTAACGAATATATATTCAGTTCTTACGCAGATATATTCAGTACTTACGCATATATATTCAGTTCTTACACATATATATTTAGTTCTTACGCATATATATTCAGTTCTTACGCATATATATTCAGTTCTTACGCATATATATTCAGTTCTTACACATATATATTCAGTTCTTACGCATATATATTCAGCTCTTATAAATATATATTTAGTTCTAACGCATATATATTCAGTTCTTACGCATATATATTCAGTTCTTACGGATATATATTCAGTTCTTACACATATCTATTCAGTTCTTACGCATATATATTCAGTTCTTACACATATATATTCAGTCCTTATGCATATATATTCAGTTCTTACGCATATATATTCAGTTCTCACACATATATATTCACTATTACGCATATATATTTAGTTCTTACGCATATATATTCAGTTCTTACGCATATATATTCAGTACTTACGCATATATATTCAGTTCTTACACATATATATTTAGCTCTTACGCATATATATTCAGTTCTTACGCATATATATTCAGTTCTTACGCATATATATTCAGTTCTTACACATATATATTCAGTTCTTACGCATATATATTCAGTTCTTACGCATATATATTCAGTACTTACGCATATATATTAAGTTCTTACACATATATATTCAGTTCTTACGCATAAATATTCACTTCTTACGCATATATATTCAGTTCTTACGCATATATGTTCAGTTCTTATGCATATATATTCAGTTCTTACGCATATATATTCAGTTCTTACGCATATATATTCAGTGCTTACGCATATATATTCAGTTCTTACGCATATATATTCAGTTCTTACACATATCTATTCAGTTCTTACGCATAAATATTCACTTCTTACGCATATATATTCAGTTCTTACGCATATATATTCAGTTCTTACACATACATATTCAGTTCTTACACATATATATTCACTTCTTACACATATATATTCACTTCTTACGCATATATATTCAGTTCTTACGCATATATGTTCAGTTCTTATGTATATATATTCAGTTCTTACACATATATATTCAGTTCTAACGAATATATATTCAGTTCTTACGCATATATATTCAGTACTTACGCATATATATTCAGTTCTTACACATATATATTTAGTTCTTACGCATATATGTTTAGTTCTTACACATATATATTCAGTTCTTACACATATATATTCAGTTCTAACGAATATATATTCAGTTCTTACGCATATATATTCAGTACTTACGCATATATATTCAGTTCTTACACCTATATATTTAGTTCTTACGCATATATATTCAGTTCTTACGCATATATATTCAGTTCTTACGCATATATATTCAGTTCTTACACATATATATTCAGTTCTTAGATTTATATATTCAGTTCTTAAGCATATATATTCCGTTCTTACGCATATATATTCAGTTCTTACACATATATATTCAGTTCTTACGCATATATATTCAGTTCTTACACATATATATTCAGTTCTTACGCATAAATATTCAGTTCTTTACACATATATATTCAGTTCTTACGCATATATATTCAGTTCTTACACATATATATTCAGTTCTTACGCATATATAATCAGTTATTATGCATATATATTCAGTTCTTACGCATATATATTCAGTTCTTACGCATATATGTTCAGTACTTACGCATATATATTCAGTTCTTACACATATATATTTAGTTCTTACGCATATATGTTTAGTTCTTACACATATATATTCAGTTCTTACACATATATATTCAGTTCTAACGAATATATATTCAGTTCTTACGCATATATATTCAGTACTTACGCATATATATTCAGTTCTTACACCTATATATTTAGTTCTTACGCATATATATTCAGTTCTTACGCATATATATTCAGTTCTTACGCATATATATTCAGTTCTTACACATATATATTCAGTTCTTAGATTTATATATTCAGTTCTTAAGCATATATATTCCGTTCTTACGCATATATATTCAGTTCTTACACATATATATTCAGTTCTTACGCATATATATTCAGTTCTTACACATATATATTCAGTTCTTACGCATAAATATTCAGTTCTTACACATATATATTCAGTTCTTACGCATATATATTCAGTTCTTACACATATATATTCAGTTCTTACGCATATATAATCAGTTATTATGCATATATATTCAGTTCTTACGCATATATATTCAGTTCTTACGCATATATATTCAGCTCTTATGCATATATATTCAGTTCTTACGCATATATATTCAGTTCTTACGCATATATATTCAGTTCTTACACATATATATTCAGTTTTTACGCATATATATTCAGTTCTAACGCATATATATTCAGTTCTAACGCATATATATTCAGTTCTTACGCATATATATTCAGTTCTTACGCATATATATTCAGTTCTTACACATATATATTCAGTTCTTACGCATATTTATTCAGTTCTTATGCATATTCAGTTCTTACGCATATATATTCAGTTCTTACACATATATATTAAGTTCTAACGCATATATATTCAGTTCTAACGCATATATATTCAGTTCTTACACATATATATTCAGTTCTTACACATATATATTCAGTTCTTACGCATATATATTCAGTTCTTACACATATATATTCACTTCTCACACATATATATTCACTTTTTACGCATATATATTTAGTTCTTACGCATATATATTCAGTTCTTACGCATATATATTCAGTACTTACACATATATATTCAGTTCTTACGGATATATATTCAGTTGTTACACATATATATTCAGTTCTTACACATATATATTCACTTCTTACACATACATATTAAATTCTTACGCATATATATTCAGTTCTTACGCATATATGTTCAGTTCTTATGTATATATATTCAGTTCTTACGCATATATATTCAGTTCTAACGAATATATATTCAGTTCTTACGCAGATATATTCAGTACTTACGCATATATATTCAGTTCTTACACATATATATTTAGTTCTTACGCATATATATTCAGTTCTTACGCATATATATTCAGTTCTTACGCATATATATTCAGTTTCTTACACATATATTCAGTTCTTACACATATATATTCAGTTCTTACACATATATATTCAGTTCTTACGCATATATATTCAGTTCTTACACATATATATTCAGTTCTTACGCATATATATTCAGCTCTTATGCATATATATTCAGTTCTTACGCATATATATTCAGTTCTTACGCATATATATTCAGTTCTTACACATATATATTCAGTTCTTACACATATATATTCAGTTCTAACGCATATATATTCAGTTCTAACGCATATATATTCAGTTCTTACGCATATATATTCAGTTCGTACGCATATATATTCAGTTCTTACACATATATATTCAGTTCTTACGCATATTTATTCAGTTCTTATGCATATTCAGTTCTTACGCATATATATTCAGTTCTTACACATATATATTCAGTTCTTACGCATATATATTCAGTTCTTACACATATATATTCAGTTCTTACGCATATATATTCAGTTCTTACACATATATATTCAGTTATTATGCATATTCAGTTCTTACGCATATATATTCAGTTCTTACACATATATATTCAGTTCTTACACATATATATTCAGTTCTTACGCATATATATTCAGTTCTTACGCATATATATTCAGTTCTTACGCATATATATTCAGTTCTTACACATATATATTCAGTTCTTACGCATAAATATTCACTTCTTACGCATATATATTCAGTTCATACGCATATATGTTCAGTTCTTATGCATATATATTCAGTTCTTACGCATGTTTATTCAGTTCTTACGCATATATATTCAGTTCTTACACATATCTATTCAGTTCTTACGCATAAATATTCACTTCTTACGCATATATATTCAGTTCTTACGCATATATATTCAGTTCTTACACATATATTCAGTTATTATGCATATATATTCAGTTCTTACGCATATATATTCAGTTCCGTACACATATATATTTAGTTCTTACACATATATATTCAGTTCTTACACATATATATTCAGTTCTTACGCATATATATTCAGTTATTATGCATATATATTCAGTTCTTACGCATATATATTCAGTTCTTACGCATATATATTCAGTTCTTACACATATATATTCAGTTCTTACGCATATATATTCAGTTCTTACGTATATATATTCAGTTATTAAACATACATATTCAGTTCTTACGCATATATATTCAGTTCTTACACATATATATTCAGTTCTTACACATATATATTCAGTTCTTACACATATATATTCACTTCTTACGCATATATATTCAGTTCTTACAAATATATTTACAGTTCTAACGAATATATATTCAGTTCTTACGCATATATATTCAGTACTTACGCATATATATTCAGTGCTTACACATATATATTTAGTTCTAACGAATATATATTCAGTTTTTACGCATATATATTCAGTACTTACGCATATATATTCAGTGCTTACACATATATATTTAGTTCTTACGCATATATATTCAGTTCTTATGCATATATATTCAGTTCTTACACATATATATTCAGTTCTTACGCATATATATTCAGTTCCTACACATATATATTCACTTCTTACACATATATATTCACTTCACATATATATTCACTTCTTACACATATATATTCACTTCTTACGCATATATATTCAGTTCTTACGCATATATGTTCAGTTCTTATGTATATATATTCAGTTCTTACGCATATATATTCAGTTCTAACGAATATATATTCAGTTCTTACGCATATATATTCAATACTTACGCATATATATTCAGTTCTTACACATATATATTTAGTTCTTACGCATATATATTCAGTTCTTACGCATATATATTCAGTTATTACGCATATATATTCAGTTCTTACACATATATTCAGTTCTTACACATATATATATATTTCTTACACTTATATATTCAGTTCTTACGCATATATATTCAGTTCTTACGCATATATTCAGTTCCTACACATATATATTCAGTTCTTACGCATATATATTCAGTTCTTACACATATATACTCAGTTCTTACGCATATATATTCAGTTCTTATACATATATATTCAGTTCTTACGCATATATTCAGTTCTTAAGCATATATATTCAGTTCTTACACATATATATTCAGTTCTTACACATATATATTCAGTTCTTACACATATATATTCAGTTCTTACACATATATATTCAGTTCTTACGCATATATATTCAGTTCTTACACATATATATTCACTTCTTACGCATGTATATTCAGTTCTTACGCATATATATTCAGATCTTACACATATATATTCAGTTGTTACACATATATATTCAGTTCTTACGCATATATATTCAGTTATTACGCATATATATTCAGTTCTTACACATATATTCAGTTCTTACACATATATATATTTCTTACACTTATATTTTCAGTTCTTACGCATATATATTCAGTTCTTACGCATATATATTCAGTTCTTACACATCTATGTTCAGTTCTTACACATATATATTCAGTTCTTACACATATATATTCAGATAAAACACATATATATTCAGTTCTTATGCATATATCCAGTTCTTACGCATACATATTCAGTTCTTACGCATATTTTTTCAGTTCTGACGCATATATATTCAGTTCTTACACATATATATTCAGTTCTTACACATATATATTCAGTTCTTACACATATATATTCAGTTCTTATGTATATATATTCAGTTCTTTTGCATATATATTCAGTTATTACGCATATATATACAGTTCTTACGCATATATATTCAGTTCTTACGCATATATATTCAGTTCTTACACATATATATTCAGTTCTTACACATATATATTCAGTTCTTACACATATATATGCAGTTCTTATACATATATATTCAGTTCTTACACATATATAATCAGTTCTTACACATATATATTCAGTTCTTACACATATATATATTAGTTCTTACACATATATATTCAGTTCTTATGTATATATATTCAGTTCTTATGCATATATATTCAGTTATTACGAATATATATTCAGTTCTTACGCATATATATTCAGTTCTTACGCATATATATTCAGTTCTTACACATATATATTCAGTTCTTACACATATATATTCAGTTCTTACACATATAAATGCAGTTCTTACACATATATATTCAGTTCTTACACATATATATTCAGTTCTCACGCATATATATTCAGTTCTTACGCATATATATTCAGTTCGTACACATATATATTCAGTTCTTACGCATATATATTCAGTTCTTACACATATATTCAGTTATTATGCATATATATTCAGTTCTTACGCATATATATTCAGTTCGTATACATATATATTTAGTTCTTACACATATATATTCAGTTCTTACACATATATATTCAGTTCTTACGCATATATATTCAGTTATTATGCATATATATTCAGTTCTTACGCATATATATTCAGTTCTTACGCATATATATTCAGTTCTTACACATATATATTCAGTTCTTACGCATATATATTCAGTTCTTACGTATATATATTCAGTTATTACACATACATATTCAGTTCTTACGCATATATATTCAGTTCTTACACATATATATTCAGTTCTTACACATATATATTCAGTTCTTACACATATATATTCACTTCTTACGCATATATATTCAGTTCTTACAAATATATTTACAGTTCTAACGAATATATATTCAGTTCTTACGCATATATATTCAGTACTTACGCATATATATTCAGTGCTTACACATATATATTTAGTTCTTACGCATATATATTCAGTTCTTATGCATATATATTCAGTTCTTACACATATATATTCAGTTCTTAAGCATTTATATTCAGTTCCTACACATATATATTCAGTTCTTACACATATATATTCACTTCTTACACATATATATTCACTTCTTACGCATATATATTCAGTTCTTACGCATATATGTTCAGTTCTTATGTATATATATTCAGTTCTTACGCATATATATTCAGTTCTAACGAATATATATTCAGGTCTTACGCATATATATTCAATACTTACGCATATATATTCAGTTCTTACAAATATATATTCAGTTATTACGCATATATATTCAGTTCTTACACATATATTCAGTTCTTACACATATATATATATTTCTTACACTTATATATTCAGTTCTTACGCATATATATTCAGTTCTTACGCATATATATTCAGTTCTTACACATATATACTCAGTTCTTACGCATATATATTCAGTTCTTACACATATATATTCAGTTCTTACGCATATATATTCAGTTCTTAAGCATATATATTCAGTTCTTACACATATATATTCAGTTCTTACACATATATATTCAGTTCTTACACATATATATTCAGTTCTTACACATATATATTCAGTTCTTACGCATATATATTCAGTTCTTACACATATATATTCACTTCTTACGCATGTATATTCAGTTCTTACGCATATATATTCAGTTCTTACACATATATATCAGTTGTTACACATATATATTCAGTTCTTACGCATATATATTCAGTTATTACGCATATATATTCAGTTCTTACACATATATTCACTTCTTACGCATATATATTCAGTTCTTACGCATATATATTCAGTTTTTACGCATATATATTCAGTTATTACGCATATATATTCAGTTCTTACACATATATTCAGTTCTTACACATATATATATATTTCTTACACTTATATATTCAGTTCTTACGCATATATATTCAGTTCTTACGCATATATATTCAGTTCTTGCGCATATATATTCAGTTCTTACACATATATATTCAGTTCTTACGCATATATATTCAGTTCTTACACATATATATATTCAGTTCTTACGCATATATATTCAGTTCTTAAGCATATATATTCAGTTCTTACACATATATATTCAGTTCTTACACATATATATTCAGTTCTTACACATATATATTCAGTTCTTACACATATATATTCAGTTCTTACGCATATATATTCAGTTCTTGCGCATATATATTCAGTTCTGACACATATATACTCAGTTCTTACGCATATATATTCAGTTCTTACACATATATATATTCAGTTCTTACGCATATATATTCAGTTCTTAAGCATATATATTCAGTTCTTACACATATATATTCAGTTCTTACACATATATATTCAGTTCTAACACATATATATTCAGTTCTTACACATATATATTCAGTTCTTACGCATATATATTCAGTTCTTACACATATATATTCACTTCTTACGCATGTATATTCAGTTCTTACGCATATATATTCAGTTCTTACACATATATATCAGTTGTTACACATATATATTCAGTTCTTACGCATATATATTCAGTTATTACGCATATATATTCAGTTCTTACACATATATTCACTTCTTACGCATATATATTCAGTTCTTACGCATATATATTCAGTTCTTACGCATATATATTCAGTTATTACGCATATATATTCAGTTCTTACACATATATTTAGTTCTTACACATATACATATATTTCTTACACTTATATATTCAATTCTTACGCATATATATTCAGTTCTTGCGCATATATATTCAGTTCTTACACATATATATTCAGCTCTTACGCATATATATTCAGTTTTTAAGCATATATATTCAGTTCTTACACATATATATTCAGTTCTTACACATATATATTCAGTTCCTACACATATATATTCAGTTCTTGCACATATATATTCAGTTCTTACACATATATATTCAGTTCTTACGCATATATATTCAGTTCTTACACATTTATATTCACTTCTTACGCATGTATATTCAGTTCTTACGCATATATATTCAGTTCTTACACATATATATTCAGTTGTTACACATATATATTCAGTTCTTACGCATATATATTCAGTTATTACGCATATATATTCAGTTCTTGCACATATATTCAGTTCTTACACATATATATATATTTCTTACACTTATATTTTCAGTTCTTACGCATATATATTCAGTTCTTACGCATATATATTCAGTTCTTACACATCTATATTCAGTTCTTACACATATATATTTAGTTCTTACACATATATATTCAGTTCTTACACATATATATTCAGTTCTTACGCATATAAATTCAGTTCTTACACATATGTATTCACCTTACGCATATATATTCAGTTCTTACGCATATATATTCAGTTCTTACACATATATATTCAGTTGTTACACATATATATTCAGTTCTTACACATATATTCACTTCTTACGCATATATATTCAGTTCTTACTCATATATGTTCAGTTCTTACGCATATATATTCAGTTCTAACGCATACTTATTCAGTTCTTACGCATATATATTCAGTTCTTACGCATATATATTCAGTTCTTACGCATATATATTCAGTTCTTACGCATATATATTCAGTTCTTACGCATATATATTCAGTTATAACACATATATATTCACTTCTTATGCATATATATTCAGTTCTTATGCATATATCCAGTTCTTACGCATATATATTCAGTTCTTACGCATATATATTCAGTTCCTAAGCATATATATTCAGTTCTTACACATATATATTCAGTTCTAACACATATATATTCAGTTCTTACTCATATATATTCAGTTCTTACACATATATATTCAGTTCTTACACATATATATTTACTTCTTACGCATATATATTCAGTTCTTACGCATATATATTCAGTTCTTACACATATATATTCAGTTGTTACACATATATATTCAGTTCTTACACATATATTCACTTCTTACGCATATATATTCAGTTCTTACACATATATATGCAGTTCTTACACATATATATTCAGTTCTTACACATATATAATCAGTTCTTACACATATATATTCAGTTCTTACACATATATATATTAGTTCTTACACATATATATTCAGTTCTTATGTATATATATTCAGTTCTTATGCATATATATTCAGTTATTACGCATATATATTCAGTTCTTACGCATATATATTCAGTTCGTACGCATATATATTCAGTTCTTACACATATATATTCAGTTCTTACACATATATATTCAGTTCTTACACATATATATGCAGTTCTTACACATATATATTCAGTTCTTACACATATTTATTCAGTTCTCACGCATATATATTCAGTTCTTACGCATATATATTCAGTTCGTACACATATATATTCAGTTCTTACGCATATATATTCAGTTCTTACACATATATTCAGTTATTATGCATATATATTCAGTTCTTACGCATATATATTCAGTTCTTACGCATATATAGTCAGTTCTTACACATATATATTCAGTTCTTACGCATATATATTCAGTTCTTACGTATATATATTCAGTTATTACACATACATATTCAGTTCTTACGCATATATATTCAGTTCTTACACATATATATTCAGTTCTTACACATATATATTCAGTTCTTACACATATATATTCACTTTTTACGCATATATATTCAGTTCTTACAAATATATTTACAGTTCTAACGAATATATATTCAGTTCTTACGCATATATATTCAGTACTGACGCATATATATTCAGTGTTTACACATATATATTAAGTTCTTACGCATATATATTCAGTTCATATGCATATATATTCAGTTCTTATACATATATATTCAGTTCTTACGCATATATATTCAGTTCCTACACATATATATTCAGTTCTTACACATATATATTCACTTCTTACACATATATATTCACTTCTTACGCATATATATTCAGTTCTTACGCATATATGTTCAGTTCTTATGTATATATATTCAGTTCTTACGCATATATATTCAGTTCTAACGAATATATATTCAGTTCTTACGCATATATATTCAATACTTACGCATATATATTCAGTTCTTACACATATATATTTAGTTCTTACGCATATATATTCAGTTCTTACGCATATATATTCAGTTATTACGCATATATATTCAGTTCTTACACATATATTCAGTTATTACACATATATATATATATTTCTTACACTTATATATTCAGTTCTTACGCATATATATTCAGTTCTTACGCATATATATTCAGTTCTTGCGCATATATATTCAGTTCTTACACATATATATTCAGTTCTTACGCATATATATTCAGTTCTTACACATATATACTCAGTTCTTACGCATATATATTCAGTTCTTACGCATATATATTCAGTTATTACGCATATATATTCAGTTCTTACACATATATTCAGTTCTTACACATATATATATATTTCTTACACTTATATATTCAGTTCTTACGCATATATATTCAGTTCTTACGCATATATATTCAGTTCTTGCGCATATATATTCAGTTCTTACACATATATATTCAGTTCTTACGCATATATATTCAGTTCTTACACATATATACTCAGTTCTTACGCATATATATTCAGTTCTTACACATATATATTCAGTTCTTACGCATATATATTCAGTTCTTAAGCATATATATTCAGTTCTTACACATATATATTCAGTTCTTACACATATATATTCAGTTCTTACACATATATATTCAGTTCTTACGCATATATATTCAGTTCTTACACATATATATTCACTTCTTACGCATGTATATTCAGTTCTTACGCATATATATTCAGTTCTTACACATATATATCAGTTGTTACACATATATATTCAGTTCTTACACATATATATTCAGTTATTACGCATATATATTCAGTTCTTACACATATATTCACTGCTTACGCATATATATTCAGTTCTTACGCATATATATTCAGTTCTTACGCATATATATTCAGTTATTACGCATATATATTCAGTTCTTACACATATATATTCAGTTCTTACACATATATATATATTTCTTACACTTATATATTCAGTTCTTACGCATATATATTCAGTTCTTGCGCATATATATTCAGTTCTTACACATATATATTCAGTTCTTACGCATATATATTCAGTTCTTACACATATATACTCAGTTCTTACGCATATATATTCAGTTCTTACACATATATATTCAGCTCTTACGCATATATATTCAGTTCTTAAGCATATATATTCAGTTCTTACACATATATATTCAGTTCTTACACATATATATTCAGTGCTTACACATATATATTCAGTTCTTACACATATATATTCAGTTCTTACACATATATATTCAGTTCTTACGCATATATATTCAGTTCTTACACATATATATTCACTTCTTACGCATGTATATTCAGTTCTTACGCATATATATTCAGTTCTTACACATATATATTCAGTTGTTACACATATATATTCAGTTCTTACGCATATATATTCAGTTATTACGCATATATATTCAGTTCTTACACATATATTCAGTTCTTACACATATATATATATTTATTGTATACTTTCATATTGTCCCGTTTAGTTTGCATTGAGCTAAGCGTGCAATATTCTACGATATTGCACGCATTGATATTGCACGGGAACTTTTGCTCGTGCTTGCTAAGAGCCGCGAAATAGAAATAAGGAACTACTTTCAAATAAAAATAACGGAATCCTTCCTATAGTGTCAACAAAAAATACGAGTTTTTTTTCAACCTTTTATGGCAAAAATTGATAAAATAAATCAAATGGTCACTCACCCACTGTTTTTTAACTTTATCGAATGGTAAACAAACTACAGAAAGGTCGCTTGATGTTTTTAATGACGTCATCCGACGTCGATGTCGTTTTCGCGCAAAATAATCATCACACAAATGAAACTGAATGGCAAGATAGGAAATCCATCAAAAGCTATAAAAATAACACAAATACAATGAAATGTAATAGTCATACAATTGACATTGATCAAAAACAATATGAAAGTATACAATAAAAAGGTTATTGAATTTGTATGGCTAAATATTACTTGGAACTCGTTGTTTTGGCGCAGGACGACTCGCAAGCTCGTCGTCCTTTGCCAAACAACTCGTTCCAAGTAATATTTAGCCATACAAATGCAATAACCTATATTCTTACACTTATATTTCAGTTCTTACGCATATATATTCAGTTCTTACGCATATATATTCAGTTCTTACACATCTATATTCAGTTCTTACACATATATATTCAGTTCTTACACATATATATTCAGTTCTTACACATATATTCACTTCTTACGCATATATATTCAGTTCTTACGCATATATATTCAGTTCTTACGCATATATATTCAGTTATTACGCATATATATTCAGTTCTTACACATATATTTAGTTCTTACACATATACATATATTTCTTACACTTATATATTCAGTTCTTACGCATATATATTCAGTTCTTGCGCATATATATTCAGTTCTTACACATATATATTCAGTTCTACGCATATATATTCAGTTCTTACACATATATACTCAGTTCTTACGCATATATATTCAGTTCTTACACATATATATTCAGCTCTTACGCATATATATTCAGTTTTTAAGCATATATATTCAGTTCTTACACATATATATTCAGTTCTTACACATATATATTCAGTTCTTACACATATATATTCAGTTATTGCACATATATATTCAGTTCTTACACATATATATTCAGTTCTTACGCATATATATTTCAGTTCTTACACATTTATATTCACTTCTTACGCATGTATATTCAGTTCTTACGCATATATATTCAGTTCTTACACATATATATTCAGTTGTTACACATATATATTCAGTTCTTACGCATATATATTCAGTTATTACGCATATATATTCAGTTCTTACACATATATTCAGTTCTTACACATATATATATATTTCTTACACTTATATTTTCAGTTCTTACGCATATATATTCAGTTCTTACGCATATATATTCAGTTCTTACACATCTATATTCAGTTCTTACACATATATATTCAGTTCTTACACATATATATTCAGTTCTTACACATATATATTCAGTTCTTACGCATATATATTCAGTTCTTACACATATGTATTCACTTCTTACGCATATATATTCAGTTCTTACGCATATATGTTCAGTTCTTACACATATATATTCAGTTGTTACACATATATATTCAGTTCTTACACATATATTCACTTCTTACGCATATATATTCAGTTCTTACGCATATATGTTCAGTTCTTATGCATATATATTCAGTTCTTACGCATATATATTCAGTTCTAACGCATACTTATTCAGTTCTTACGCATATATATTCAGTTCTTACGCATATATATTCAGTTTTTACGCATATATATTCAGTTCTTACGCATATATATTCAGTTCTTACGCATATATATTCAGTTATAACACATATATATTCAGTTCTTATGCATATATATTCAGTTCTTATGCATATATCAGTTCTTACACATATATATTCAGTTCTTACGCATATATATTCAGTTCCTAAGCATATATATTCAGTTCTTACACATATATATTCAGTTCTAACACATATATATTCAGTTCTTACACATATATATTCAGTTCTTACACATATATATTCAGTTCTTACACATATATATTTACTTCTTTACGCATATATATTCAGTTCTTACTCATATATATTCAGTTCTTACACATATATATTCAGTTGTTACACATATATATTCATTTCTTACACATATATTCACTTCTTACGCATATATATTCAGTTCTTACGCATATATGTTCAGTTATTATGCATATATATTCTGTTCTTACGCATATATATTCAATTCTAACGCATATTTTTTCAGTTCTTACGCATATATATTCAGTTCTTACGCATATATATTCAGTTCTTACGCATATATATTCAGTTCTTACGCATATATATTCAATACTTACGCATATATATTCAGTTCTTACACATATATATTTAGTTCTTACGCATATATATTCAGTTCTTACGCATATATATTCAGTTATTACGCATATATATTCAATTTTTACACATATATTCAGTTCTTACACATATATATATATTTCTTACACTTATATATTCAGTTCTTACGCATATATTTTCATTTCTTGCGCATATATATTCAGTTCTTACACATATATATTCAGTTCGTACGCATATATATTCAGTTCTTACACATATATACTCAGTTCTTACGCATATATATTCAGTTCTTACACATATATATTCAGCTCTTACGCATATATATTCAGTTTTTAAGCATATATATTCAGTTCTTACACATATATATTCAGTTCCTACACATATATATTCAGTTCTTACACATATATATTCATTTCTTACACATATATATTCAGTTCTTACGCATATATATGCAGTTCTTACACATATATATTCACTTCTTACGCATGTATATCAGTTCTTACGCATATATATTCAGTTCTTACACATATATATTCAGTTGTTACACATATATATTCAGTTCTTACGCATATATATTCAGTTATTACGCATATATATTCAGTTCTGGCACATACATTCAGTTCTTACACATATATATATATTTCTTACACTTATATTTTCAGTTCTTACGCCATATATATTCAGTTCTTACACATCTATATTCAGTTCTTACACATATATATTCAGTTCTTACACATATATATTCAGTTCTTACACATATATATTCAGTTCTTACGCATATATATTCAGTTCTTACACATATGTATTCACTTCTTACGCATATATATTCAGTTCTTACGCATATATATTCAGTTCTTACACATATATATTCAGTTGTTACGCACATATATTCAGTTCTAACGCATATTTATTCAGTTCTTACGCATATATATTCAGTTCTTACGCATATATATTCAGTTCTTACGCATATATATTCAGTTCTTACGCATATATATTCAGTTATAACACATATATATTCAGTGCTTATGCATATATATTCAGTTCTTATGCATATATCCAGTTCTTACGCATATATATTCAGTTCTTACGCATATATATTCAGTTCTTAAGCATATATATTCAGTTCTTACACATATATATTCAGTCTTACACATATATATTCAGTTCTTACACATATATATTCAGTTCTTACACATATATATTCACTTCTTACACATATATATTCACTTCTTACGCATATATATTCAGTTCTTACTCATATATATTCAGTTATTACACATATATATTCAGTTGTTACACATATATATTCAGTTCTTACACATATATTCACTTCTTACGCATATATATTCAGTTCTTATGCATATATGTTCAGTTCTTATGAATATATATTCTGTTCTTACGCATATATATTCAATTCTAACGCATATTTATTCAGTTCTTACGCATATATATTCAGTTCTTACGCATATATATTCAGTTCTTACGCATATATATTCAGTTCTTACGCATATATATTCAGTTCTTACGCATATATATTCAGTTCTTACGCATATATGTTCAGTTCTTATGCATATATATTCAGTTCTTACGCATATATATTCAATACTAACGCATATTTATTCAGTTCTTACGCATATATATTCAGTTCTTACGCATATATATTCAGTTCTTACGCATATTGTTCAGTTCTTATGCATATATATTCAGTTCTTACGCATATATATTCAGTTATAATACATATATATTCCTTTCTTATGCATATATATTCAGTTCTTATGCATATATCGAGTTCTTACGCATATATATTCAGTTCTTCCGCATATATTTTCAGTTCTTACGCATATATATACAGTTCTTACTAATAAATATTCAGTTCTTACACATATATATTCAGTTCTTACACATATATATTCAGTTCTTATGCATATATATTCAGTTCTTATGCATATATATTCAGCTCTTATGCATATATATTCAGTTATTACGCATATATATTCAGTTCTTATGCATATATATTCAGTTCTTACGCATATATATTCAGTTCTTACACATATATATTCAGTTCTTACACATATATATTCAGTTCTTACACTATATATTCAGTTATAACACATATATATACAGTTCTTACGCATATATATTCAGTTCTTACGCATATATATTCAGTTCTTACACATATATATTCAGTTCTAACGCATATATATTCAGTTATTATGCATATATATTCAGTTCTTACGCATATATATTCAGTTCTTACGCATATATATTCAGTTCTTACACATATATATTCAGTTCTTACACATGTATATTCACTTCTTACGCATATATATTCAGTTCTTACAAATATATTTACAGTTCTAACGAATATATTCAGTTCTTACGCATATATATTCAGTACTTACGCATATATATTCACTTCTTACACATATATATTCACTTCTTACGCATATATATTCAGTTCTTACGCATATATATTCAGTTCTTATGTATATTATATTCAGTTCTTACGCATATATATTCAGTTCTAACGAATATATATTCAGTTCTTACGCATATATATTCAATACTTACGCATATATATTCAGTTCTTACACATATATATTTAGTTCTTACGCATATATATTCAGTTCTTACGCATATATATTCAGTTCTTACACATATATTCAGTTCTTACACATATATATATTTCTTACACTTATATATTCAGTTCTTACGCATATATATAGTTCTTACGCATATATATTCAGTTCTTACACATATATATTCAGTTCTTACTCATATATATTCAGTTCTTACACATATATACTCAGTTCTTACGCATATATATTCAGTTTCTTTACACATATATATTCAGTTCTTACGCATATATATTCACTTCTTACGCATATATATTCAGTTCTTACGCATATATATTCAGTTATAACACATATATATTCAGTTCTTATGCATATATATTCAGTTCTTATGCATATATCGAGTTCTTACGCATATATATTCAGTTCTTACGCATATATTTTCAGTTCTTACGCATATATATTCAGTTCTTACTAATAAATTTCAGTTCTTACGCATATATATTCAGTTCTTAAGCATATATATTCAGTTATAACACATATATATTCAGTTCTTATGCATATATATTCAGTTCTTATGCATATATCCAGTTTCTTACGCATATATATTCAGTTCTTACGCATATATATTCAGTTCTTAAGCATATATATTCAGTTCTTACACATATATATTCAGTTCTTACACATATATATTCAGTTCTTACACATATATTCAGTTCTTACACATATATATATATTTCTTACACTTATATTTTCAGTTCTTACGCATATATATTGAGTTCTTACGCATATATATTCAGTTCTTACACATCTATATTCAGTTCTTACACATATATATTCAGTTCTTACACATATATATTCAATTATTACACATATATATTCAGTTCTTACGCATATATATTCAGTTCTTACACATATGTATTCACTTCTTACGCATTATATATTCAGTACTTACGCATATATATTCAGTCTTACGCATAATATTCAGTTCTTACGCATATATGTTAAGTTCTTTTGCATATATATTCAGTTCTTACGCATATATATTCAATACTAACGCATATTATTCAGTTCTTACGCATATATATTCAGTTCTTACGCATATATATTCAGTTCTTACGCATATATATTCAGTTCTTACGCATACATATTCAGTTCTTACGCATATATATTCAGTTATAACACATATATATTCAGTTCTTATGCATATATATTCAGTTCTTATGCATATATCGAGTTCTTACGCATATATATTCAGTTCTTACGCATATATTTTCAGTTCTTACGCATATATATTCAGTTCTTACTAATAAATATTCAGTTCTTACATATATATATTCAGTTCTTACACATATATATTCAGTTCTTATGCATATATATTCAGTTCTTATGCATATATATTCAGTTCTTATGCATATATATTCAGTTATTACGCATATATATTCAGTTCTTATGCATATATTCAGTTCTTACGCATATATATCAGTTCTTACACATATATATTCAGTTCTTACACATATATATTCAGTTCTTACACATATATATTCAGTTATTACACATATATATACAGTTCTTACGCATATATATTCAGTTCTTACGCATATATATTCAGTTCTTACACATATATATTCAGTTCTTACGCATATATATTCAGTATTATGCATATATATTCAGTTCTTACGCATATATATTCAGTTCTTACGCATATATATTCAGTTCTTACACATATATATTCAGTTCTTACACATATATATTCACTTCTTACGCATATATATTCAGTTCTTACAAATATATATTCAGTTCTAACGAATATATATTCAGTTCTTACGCATATATTCAGTACTTACGCATATATATTCAGTGCTTACACATATATATTCAGTTCTTACGCATATATATTCACTTCTTAAGCTTATATATTCAGTTCTTACACATATATATTCAGTTCTTACACATATATATTCAGTTCTTACACATATATATTCAGTTCTTACACATATATATTCAGTTCTAACACATATATATTCAGTTCTTACACAAATATATTCAGTTCTTACACATATATATTCAGTTCTTACACATATATATTTACTTCTTACGCATATATATTCAGTTCTTACTCATATATATTCAGTTCTTACACATATATTCAGTTGTTACACATATATATTCAGTTCTTGTACATATATTCACTTCTTACGCATATATATTCAGTTCTTACACATATATGCAGTTCTTACACATATATATTCAGTTCTTACACATATATAATCAGTTCTTACACATATATATTCAGTTCTTACACATATATATATTAGTTCTTACACATATATATTCAGTTCTTATGTATATATATTCAGTTCTTATGCTTATATATTCAGTTATTACGCATATATATTCAGTTCTTACGCATATATATTCAGTTCTTACGCATATATATTCAGTTCTTACACATATATATTCAGTTCTTACACATATATATTCAGATCTTACACATATATATGCAGTTCTTACACATATATATTCAGTTCTTACACATATATATTCAGTTCTCACGCATATATAATTCTGTTCTTACGCATATATATTCAGTTCGTACACATATATATTCAGTTCTTACACATATATTCACTCTTACGCATATATATTCAGTTCTTACGCATATATGTTCAGTTCTTATGCATATATATTCAGTTCTTACGCATATATATTCAGTTCTAACGCATATTTATTCAGTTCTTACGCATATATATTCAGTTCTTACGCATATATATTCAGTTCTTACGCATATATATTCAGTTCTTACGCATATATATTCAGTTCTTACGCATATATATTCAGTAATAACACATATATATTCAGTTCTTATGCATTATATATCAGTTCTTATGCATATATCCAGTTCTTACGCATATATATTCAGTTCTTACGCATATATATTCAGTTCTTAAGCATATATATTCAGTTCTTACACATATATATTCAGTTCTTACACATATATATTCAGTTCTTACACATATATATTCAGTTCTTACACATATATATTCAGTTCTTACACATATATATTCACTTCTTACGCATATATATTCAGTTCTTATGCATATATATTCAGTTCTTATGCATATTATTCAGCTCTATGCATATATATTCAGTTATTACGCATATATATTCAGTTCTTATGCATATATATTCAGTTCTTACGCATATATATTCAGTTCTTACACATATATATTCAGTTCTTACACATATATATTCAGTTCTTACACATATATATTCAGTTATAAACACATATATATACAGTCTTACGCATATATATTCAGTCTTACGCATATATATTCAGTCTTACACATATATATTCAGTTCTAACGCATATATATTCAGTTATTATGCATATATATTCAGTTCTTACGCATATATATTCAGTTCTTACGCATATATATTCAGTTCTTACACATATATATTCAGTTCTTACACATGTATATTCACTTCTTACGCATATATATTCAGTTCTTACAAATATATTTACAGTTCTAACGAATATATTCAGTTCTTACGCATATATATTCAGTACTTACGCATATATATTCACTTCTTACACATATATATTCACTTCTTACGCATATATATTCAGTTCTTACGCATATATATTCAGTTCTTATGTATATATATTCAGTTCTTACGCATATATATCAGTTCTAACGAATATATATTCAGTTCTTACGCATATATATTCAATACTTACGCATATATATTCAGTTCTTACACATATATATTTAGTTCTTACGCATATATATTCAGTTCTTACGCATATATATTCAGTTCTTACTCATATATTCAGTTCTTACACATATATATATTTCTTACACTTATATATTCAGTTCTTACGCATATATATAGTTCTTACGCATATATATTCAGTTCTTACACATATATATTCAGTTCTTACTCATATATATTCAGTTCTTACACATATATACTCAGTTCTTACGCATATATATTCAGTTCTTACACATATATATTCAGTTCTTACGCATATATATTCACTTCTTACGCATATATATTCAGTTCTTACGCATATATATTCAGTTATAAACACATATATATTCAGTTCTTATGCATATATATTCAGTTCTATGCATATATCGAGTTCTTACGCATATATATTCAGTTCTTACGCATATATTTCAGTTCTTACGCATATATATTCAGTTCTTACTAATAAATTTTCAGTTCTTACGCATATATATCAGTTCTTAAGCATATATATTCAGTTATAACACATATATATTCAGTTCTTATGCATATATATTCAGTTCTTATGCATATATCCAGTTCTTACGCATATATATTCAGTTCTTACGCATATATATTCAGTTCTTAAGCATATATATTCAGTTCTTACACATATAATATTCAGTTCTTACACATATATATTCAGTTCTTACACATATATTCAGTTCTTACACATATATATATATTTCTTACACTTATATTTTCAGTTCTACGCATATATATTGAGTTCTTACGCATATATATTCAGTTCTTACACATCTATATTCAGTTCTACACATATATATTCAGTTCTTACACATATATATTCAATTATTACACATATATATTCAGTTCTTACGCATATATATTCAGTTCTTACACATATGTATTCACTTCTTACGCATATATATTCAGTTCTTACGCATATATATTCAGTTCTTACGCATATATATTCAGTTTCTTACGCATATATGTTAAGTTCTTTTGCATATATATTCAGTTCTTACGCATATATATTCAATACTAACGCATATTTATTCAGTTCTTACGCATATATATTCAGTCTTACGCATATATATTCAGTTCTTACGCATATATATTCAGTTCTTACGCATACATATTCAGTTCTTACGCATATATATTCAGTTATAACACATATATATTCAGTTCTTACACATATATATTCAGTTCTTACACATATATATTCACTTCTTACGCATATATATTCAGTTCTTACTCATATATATTCAGTTCTTACACATATATATTCAGTTGTTACACATATATATTCAGTTCTTACACATATATTCACTTCTTACGCATATATATTCAGTTCTTACGCATATATGTTCAGTTCTTATGCATATATATTCTGTTCTTACGCATATATATTCAATTCTAAGGCATATTTATTCAGTTTCTTACGCATATATATTCAGTTCTTACGCATATATATTCAGTTCTTACGCATATATATTCAGTTCTTACGCATATATATTCAGTTCTTACGCATATATATCAGTTCTTACGCATATATGTTCAGTCTATGCATATATATTCAGTTCTTACGCATATATATTCAATACTAACGCATATTTATTCAGTTCTTACGCATATATATTCAGTTCTTACGCATATATATTCAGTTCTTACGCATATATATTCAGTTCTTACGCATATATATTCAGTTCTTACGCATATATATTCAGTTATAACACATATATATTCAGTTCTTATGCATATATATTCAGTTTTTATGCATATATCGAGTTTCTTACGCATATATATTCAGTTCTTACGCATATATTTTCAGTTCTTACGCATATATATTCAGTCTTACTAATAAATATTCAGTTCTTACATATATATATTCAGTTCTTACAGATATATATTCAGTTCTATGCATATATATTCAGTTCTTATGCATATATATTCAGTTATTACGCATATATATTCAGTTCTTATGCATATATATTCAGTTCTTACGCATATATATTCAGTTCTTACACATATATATTCAGTTCTTACACATATATATTAGTTCTTACACATATATATTCAGTTCTTATGTATATATATTCAGTTCTTATGCATATATATTCAGTTATTACACATATATATTCAGTTCTTACGCATATATATTCAGTTCTTACGCATATATATTCAGTTTTTACACATATATATTCAGTTTCTTACACATATATATTCAGTTCTTACACATATATATGCAGTTCTTACACATATATATTCAGTTCTTACACATATATATTCAGTTCTCACGCATATATATTCAGTTCTTACGCATATATATTCAGTTCGTACACATATATATTCAGTTCTTCACATATATTCACTTCTTACGCATATATATTCAGTTCTTACGCATATATGTTCAGTTCTTATGGATATATATTCAGTTCTTACGCATATATATTCAGTTCTAACGCATATTTATTCAGTTCTTACGCATATATATTCAGTTCTTACGCATATATATTCAGTTCTACGCATATATATTCAGTTCTTACGCATATATATTCAGTTCTTACGCATATATATTCAGTTATAACACATATATATTCAGTTCTTATGCATATATATTCAGTTCTTATGCATATTTCCAGTTCTTACGCATATATATTCAGTTCCTACGCATATATATTCAGTTCTTAAGCATATATATTCAGTTCTTACACATATATATTCAGTTCTTACACATATATATTCAGTTCTTACACATATATATTCAGTTCTTACACATATATATTCAGTTCTTACACATATATATTCACTTCTTACGCAATATATTCAGTTCTTACACATATATATATTAGTTCTTACACATATATATTCAGTTCTTATGTATATATATTCAGTTCTTATGCTTATATATTCAGTTATTACGCATATATATTCAGTTCTTACGCATATATATTCAGTTCTTACGCATATATATTCAGTTCTTACACATATATATTCAGTTCTTACACATATATATTCAGATCTTACACATATATATGCAGTTCTTACACACATATATTCAGTTCTTACACATATATATTCAGTTCTCACGCATATATATTCAGTTCTTACGCATATATATTCAGTTCGTACACATATATATTCAGTTCTTACACATATATTCACTTCTTACGCATATATATTCAGTTCTTACGCATATATGTTCAGTTCTTATGCATATATATTCAGTTCTTACGCATATATATTCAGTTCTAACGCATATTTATTCAGTTCTTACGCATATATATTCAGTTCTTACGCATATATATTCAGTTCTTACGCATATATATTCAGTCTTACGCATATATATTCAGTTCTTACGCATATATATTCAGTTATAACACATATATATTCAGTTCTTATGCATATATATTCAGTTCTTATGCATATATCCAGTTCTTACGCATATATATTCAGTTCTTACGCATATATATTCAGTCTTAAGCATATATATTCAGTTCTTACACATATATATTCAGTTCTTACACATATATATTCAGTTCTTACACATATATATTCAGTTCTTACACATAATATATTCACTTCTTACGCATATATATTCAGTCTTACTCATATATATTCAGTTCTTACACATATATATTCAGTTGTTACACATATATATTCAGTTCTTACACATATATTCACTTCTTACGCATATATATTCAGTTCTTACGCATATATGTTCAGTTCTTATGCATATATATTCTGTTCTTACGCATATATATTCAATTCTAAGGCATATTTATCAGTTCTACGCATATATATTCAGTTCTTACGCATATATATTCAGTTCTTACGCATATATATTCAGTTCTTACGCATATATATTCAGTTCTTACGCATATATATTCAGTTCTTACGCATATATGTTCAGTTCTTATGCATATATATTCAGTTCTTACGCATATATATTCAATACTAACGCATATTTATTCAGTTCTTACGCATATATATTCAGTTCTTACGCATATATATTCAGTTCTTACGCATATATATTCAGTTCTTACGCATATATATCAGTTCTTACGCATATATATTCAGTTATAACACATATATATTCAGTTCTTATGCATATATATTCAGTTTTTATGCATATATCGAGTGTTTACGCATATATATTCAGTTCTTACGCATATATTTTCAGTCTTACGCATATATATTCAGTTCTTACTAATAAATATTCAGTTCTTACATATATATATTCAGTTCTACACATATATATTCAGTTCTTATGCATATATATTCAGTTCTTATGCATATATATTCAGTTCTTATGCATATATATTCAGTTCTTATGCATATATATTCAGTTATTACGCATATATATTCAGTTCTTATGCATATATATTCAGTTCTACGCATATATATTCAGTTCTTACACATATATATTCAGTTCTTACACATATATATATTAGTTCTTACACATATATATTCAGTTCTTATGTATATATATTCAGTTCTTATGCATATATATTCCGTTATTACGCATATATATTCAGTTCTTACGCATATATATTCAGTTCTTACGCATATATATTCAGTTCTTACACATATATATTCAGTTCTTACACATATATATTCAGTTCTTACACATTTATATGCAGTTCTTACACATATATATTCAGTTCTTACACATATATATTCAGTTCTCACGCATATATATTCAGTTCTTACGCATATATATTCAGTTCGTACACATATATATTCAGTTCTTACACATATATTCACTTCTTACGCATATATATTCAGTTCTTACGCATATATGTTCAGTTCTTATGCAATATATATTCAGTTCTTACGCATATATATTCAGTTCTAACGCATATTTATTCAGTTTCTTACGCATATATATTCAGTTCTA